>JAHWFP010215375.1:0-10230 GCA_023313725.1 Lithobius niger
CAGCTTTAAAATTAAGACCTGCTGAACCTAGTGGGCGGGAACTGTAATAGGAGGCTTGTTTACGTTGAGGGGAAAAAAACACGTTAAACCAGAATCGGAGAGCGTAGACACGATGTAGACTGTTTGAAGCGAATTTGTAACGAAAAGTATTAAAATTTGAAGTTGTCGAAAAAATCTAACTACCGGTAATAAGAGAATATTGTTGTTATTTTCCCTTTTTTTTTTCTTTCGGAAGGCTGCAAGTCTTGCCAAGGCCGTTCTTCTGGAGTCAAGACGCGGGTAGCTGAGAGCCATACTGCTCTGATCCTGATTAGCCTAACCTCAAACCAAAAGATGACCTGCTGACCTTTCCTCGGTCCGCAACGCCGATGGACTTTCCCACCTTCCCCCCACATCCGGTCAGCCGAGAGCATCTCTACTCCTCCTCGTGGGCCCGTGCTCCTTGCAAGACGCTACCCATCTTCTTGTCGCTCCGAAGTCTAAACTCGTGAAACCAACAACAACAACGCAGGTAAGCCAACAAATTCCATGACAACTCAAATCTGAACGTGGGAGTGGGATTTTGTATGTTTTTGGGTCAGTAGAAGTAAGAGTGGTTTGTGTGTTTTTGAATGTTGTGATGAGCAATGCATAACGAGGGAGCACGAGGGTTGGTCGAGTCGGGCCGAGAAGCCTGCCTTGTCTCCAGCTCCTATCTATCGCATTCCAAATCCACACGGTGAATCACTCACCGGCCGGCTGATTGTCGCCAGTCCTGTGTCACGTGACGCCGTAATATTTACGATTTAGATTGTATAGGCTACTAGAAAATGATTTTATTTCATTTAAGCGTAATGGCTACGTTTTTTTTTTGTAAACTCGAGTAGGCTATTGCAGGGTCGGAGGGCAGGAATTCGGAATTCCCCACGTCTGGTACAAACTGGTTGTCGGTTCCCCTTTTCTGGCTAGGGGGTCTTGGACGCCATCACAAGGCCCCGCTGCGGGGTCCACGACAACAAAACTGTGGAAGCCAGCATATTTTCCCAAGTTTTCAGATACATTTGTTATGTTTTCATTCCAGACTAGTGACGCATTTTAGCATAGGCGCTTCAGGGCTCCGCACTTAAACGGGCCCCAAAGAGTTAAAAAGAAAAAAAAAATTAATAGCATTTGGTGCGGTATGCTTGCAGAACAAACTTAGAATATTTGCTCGTAACTATAGGTACAAAAAAAAATAAATTACGATAAGCAAGTAGCCTTTTTTCTTTTAGCTTTACGAGGACTCTCGCTATATTCGAGCATTCTGCGCATAATACAGGGTTCCCACCCACCTGGAAAAACTGGAATACTCTGGGAATTTAAACTACTTTTAATTCTCAGGGACAACTCGGGGAACTCTCCAATTTTTCACAAAAACCTAGAAACCTCAGAGAAAAAAATAAACCACAATTTTAGGCCTAGTCTTAAGTGCATTAAACATATTCTGTTATGACATTGTGGTAAAATAAAATGTATCCTTGTACTTCTGTGTCAACACGTGAAAACAAGTAAAAACTGGTAAAATGTGTGAAAAAATTTCCTTCCTGACATTTTGACAAATAACCTGGAAAAGTCAAGGAAATTATTTCAGTATTTTGGTGGGAACCCTGCAATAGCTATTTGCTACACTTACATAGGGTAGACGGTAGAGTGAATGTAGCAAACCCGTTTCTCACGAGAGAAAAACAAATAAGAAAATGAATGCCTTTGCTACGTTTACACGCGTCTGATGTAATGTTGCAAAACTGAGCCTCACAGGAAAGCCAACGGGGAGGAATGTACCTTTAAGCTTTATTTGAATGAAGGTGATCGAACGGAGCCAACATTGTGAACAGCTAAGAACAAGTGAACAGCAATTAACGACAAAAAAATTCACCGGACATCGTAAGTCCCGGAATATTAATTAATACTAATTATTTGTAGCTAATTTTCGTTTCTTAGCTTTCGTCGTTAAGGAAATCTTCCGTTCGAAGTTGAAAAAGAAATACAAGTTCCTGGTTAGAACTGTATAAAATTTATTTCCAAAAAAGCGATATTTCCCAGACGAAACTGAGGCAACAGCCCACTCACACTTCCTGTAAATGTACGCATCTACCGATTCTCCATTTCTCCTGTTTTCAGGGGGAGGGAGATGAGGGAAGAATGGCTGGGCGGGAAGGTGGGGTGTTGATCACTTGGGTTGCATAGAATGTTTCTTGTTTCCTGTTGACTGCACTATGCGGGCCCCAAATTCGTACGAAGCCTAGGGTTCTCAATAGGTCCTCTGCGCCACTGTTTTTAAAGTGGCACTATCACCGATTGAAATGCGAACGAAAATACCATGGCGCCATCTAGTGGCAGTGATATTGTTAACCTTTATAGCTTGCTCCCAGGTGCGGTGCACGAGAACGAACCAAATTTTCACTGGGTAATTAAGGATGGCGTGGCTTGTTTGTTTCGTTAAAAGAAATGCCGCTATGCATTAAAGTGCAAGCAAGCGCTAGATGTTGCCAGATTTCGTCTGCTTTCTATCGGTGATATATAGTGCCACTCTAAGTCAACAAGGCACGTAACTAACTTCCAAATAGAAAAAAAAAAGACCGATAGGCCTACCAAGTACACGATTTGGTTTTATCAACGCTGCTCAGGAGGCGCTTCTCCGGCAGCGGACGACGTAATAAAATAGTTTTCTAAATTTGCGTACGTCGTAGTCTGAAAGAAACGTAGTGTATTAAAGTGGCACTATCACCGATTGAAAGCAGACGAAATCTGACATCATCTAAAGCTATGCAGTACCATCTAGCACTTGCTTGCACCAAGCGAAGGAGTGCATAACGGCATTTCTTTTAATGACACAAACAAGCCATGACCTCCTTAATTATTGAGTGAAAATTTGGTTCGTCTTGCACATGGGAGCAAGCTATAAAGGTTAACAATATCGTTGCCACTAGATGGCGCCACGGTATTTTCGTTCGCATTTAAATCGGTGATAGTGCCACTTTTATACTGAGTGACACGTATTAAAAAACCGGTAAAGACTGTTGTCAAAATCGGCATAAAATTAGCGTCAGATACTTGTTGCAAGTTTGGAAATGTTTTCAACGTCATTCTGAAGTTAATTTCCATCAAGTGTAAAATCTCTTATTTTTTAGTTACTTTTTACTTTAAAAAAGTCCTTTTCTTCCTTGTTTTTTGTGTTACAAATTCCATATTTCATTTCCTCCTAAAACCCTCTACGACTCGTGAAAGTACAACAGGACCGCTCGTTACGCATTTACTTTTTTTAAGAACTTCACAAAGGGCCGACAAACTGAAGGATTTAAACCAGGAAACCCTGGTTAAGACCGAAATATTTTCCGTGACAGACCTAACTAATTCAATACCATAGCTGCTGCAGGAGCTGGGGAGTTGGGCACCCAGTAGTGTTTTTGGTGTGAGACCGTTTCGCCGAATTTTAATCCCAGCGTCTAAATTTTCGGCGAATCCCGTTTCACCGAATATTTTTTCCCAAATTACGTACCTCGTTGCGCTTCTGCGCTCGCTGCGGCAAAACATGATATAACACCAGAAACCGCAACTAATCACAAATTCCCTCCAATTAAGAATGCATCTTTAAAGTGGAACTATCACCGATTCAAATGCGAACGAAAATACCATGGCGCCATCTAGCGGCTGTGGTGATATTGTTTTTGTTTTTTTTTTTGGGGGGGGGGGATGTAAAACGAGGGAAAAGTAGCGGAATATCAAAATGGGTCCGAGAATTCAACTAAGCCCTTCTAGAACAACTCATTTTCAATAATTTTAGTGCATTTGAAACGGTTGAAATCCAGACTACTGGTTTTTTTCAGTTGTTTTGATTTCTCTTGATTTTGAATTTGGGGGTGGTCCCTTCCCGAAATTGTATAAGCTCCGCTCTTCCTATATTGAGTCCCGTGAAACTGGCAAAGGTACGATGCTTGGCGCAATGTTTACAAATCTATTTTTTTTTATTGGGCGCGTGAGAGAGCTTGCCTTCTAGGTTCGTTGTTCCCAATCCAGCTTAAAATTAACGCATTCCCATACACAAAATCTCGAGAGCGTCTGGATTTAATGAAATTTCGTACATGCAAATCTTGCTAATTTATCGACCAAATCCAGATTCATTTTATATCAGCCAAAATTAAGGGGCGTAGTTGTTGCATGGCTTCTGCTTAATTCCTAAGTGTTAAATGAAACGATGAAAAATGTTGTTCTTCTTTTTGCTAGGAGGTCATGTGTTGGTCAAACCTAACGGATTTTATACATTTCTCGTTTAGGACGATAGGTATATTGATCTCCAGATAGGGGTGGCACGATACAAAAAAAAATTTATCCCGATGAAACTTTTAAAGTTATCGCGATAATCGATAATATCTCGATAAAACAAATTTTGAGGCTGCAGATTAACCACTTTAATTTTCTTAATTAAAAAAAAATCTTGGCTAAAGCCTTCAGTTCACTCCCATTTGTCCAGTAGACATGAAAATACACTTGCCATTGCCTTTCATTTTCTTACCATGCATACAGGTAGAATTTAGCAATTGTGCTGCTACTTTATGCTTAAACATTGTTTGCATTAAACTACCTCTCCAACCAGCTAAAGTGACCAGCAACGATATTTTACACTTGGTTGGAGAGCCCTTACAATTTCGCACGCAACGCCGTCAACCGCTTGTTTCTAGCTACTACGGTTTCCGAGAGGCAACAATTTCAGCAGCGACGATAATTCGATAAATCTGAAAAAAGTGCGATACGATAATCTCCGGAAATTTTTATCGCGATATTATCGATTAACGTCCCACCGCTATCTCTAGATGGAGTTCTTTTCCGGGAAAAAAAAAAAAACAGAAAATAAACTTGCTGCCAAAAAACGGTCGGCATCACATTAGCACGCCAGACGAGATGGAACGGTTTTGATGCCGAGTTCATGGTCCATAATAATTGTTGCACCCTGATAAGTGGTCGTAACAGTTCGGTTTCGTTTCATAATTGTTTCACCTGATCTACATAATAAAAGCGGTGTGCCGGAAGTAGAGAGGAGGAAGTGACGTCATTGGCACCCTCTGTGTTTTGATAGCCTATTGCCTGAAAGCAGCTGTTGTAGACTGAATGGGTGAAGTTCGTAATACCCTGTGATGCTTAATTTCCCGGGAATATGTAAGTACAGTTCCAAACAGTAAATATTTATAACTTCTTATATACTTAAACAGGACAGAATGCCGACGGCTCAAGAGTCAAATAAATACAGATGCAATACAGATGTTCCCCCTCCTGAGGCTTGATAGCAAATCCTTGCCAATCGAGCTAAAAGCATGAAATTTGGTACACAAGTCATTCTTAGCAGTACATAACGAATCAGTCATGGAACTCTCCATGAAAGATCCCAAGGTCCCACAGCGCCCCCCCCCACCATATTTTCTCTGAGGCTTGACCAACAAATTCTTACAGCTCGAGTTAAAACCACGCAATTTTTTACACAAGTCATTCTTAGCAGCGCAAATCGAATCGGCTGTGGAACCTCCATGAAATACCCCCAAGGGCCCCCAGCATCCCCCTCTACCTTCTCCCTGAGGCTGACCAACAAATCTTGCAAATCGAGCTTAAAGCTCGAAATTTGGTACACAATTCATTCTTAGCAGTACAAATTTAACCAGCTGTGGAATCCCTATGAAATAGCTGTAGCCCGCCCCATCCTGAGGCTTAACAATGACCAACAAATTCTTACAGATCTAGCTAAAAGCATTACATTTTGTCAAAAGTTAACAGTTAGTTCGTTTTATTAAGTTTTGATTTTGTATACAAGTAAATATTAGCAGTACAAATCGAACCAGCCATGGAACCGCCATGAAATACCCTCACCCATTCCCGAAGCCCCCCTCTGCTCCTCCCCGATGCTTGACCATCAAATTCTTGCAGATGAAGCTAAAGGTATTAAATTTTGTATACAAGTCATTATTAGCAGTACAAATCGAACCAGCCATGGCACCCTCATAAAATACTGGCAGTGGCCCCTATTCCCCTTCCCCCTGTTTTATCTGCCTTAGGCATGATGAACAAATTCTTGCAAATCGAGCTAAAAGCGTGAAATTTGGTACACAAGTAATTCTTAGCAGTACAAATCGAACCAGCCATGCAAACTCCTAGAGGCTTGATATTTCAATCCGCTCTGCCTGTAATAGGCCCAAAGACTGATTCCTATCATTATATTAACTACATGTGTCATACACCATTTCAATGTTATTATTGTAAAAAAATAATAGCTCATGGTTTCAAGAATTTTTTTTATTTAGTGTACAACAAAGTATTCAGACAATCGAAACACGCCTACAAGTGTAACGAGTATATGTATGACTTGTTTTATGATATTTGTAGTTTTATTCTCTTTACTTTTGTATTTGTCCACTGCTTTTCGGGGTTCAAAACGAAGAGAAAATTCGAGTTTCCTGAAAGTGAGGGGGAAGGCGGAATGCAAGTGAGGGGTCAGGAAATGAGGAGGGCCGCTGAGAATTGCTGCAAGTTCCTAGGAATTGATTGCAACACTGACCTGTATAATATTTATCTGGAGGGTGTGTAAGCATGGGAGCACGCAGTGTGATAGTATATAAGTCCATGGTGTAAGTAGGGCAAATTGGAAACTAATTTTTTTTTACACGGACAACACGGATCCAAGCGTCACTGCGGATCTCTGACCTAATAAATGCATGCATCATACGCGTTAGGATTACACAAATCCTCGAGATATATGATAAGCACGTCCCCTCAGACGGTGTTTTCATCCTGGTCGTCTGTGTTGTATGGCAAGTTACGTTACGCCGATGGTTACGTGATCGGAATGACGCCAGAGATCTAGTCTGTCTGTGTAAAAATTTATTTGCTGGAGGTTGTAAGCAGGGACGTTGAATATACAGCCTAGAAAAGGTCAACCCGCTTAATGCTATGTGGCAAAGCATAAACACCACCCTTTAAAAAAAAAAAACTCAAACGCATATTACGAAGTATGATGTCACTGGCATGAATTAGTGGCATTTTTACGCGTCATTATCTGACTCCGACTCAGTGTACAATAACAGTTGTATCTTTGTGTTCTCTGCAAAGGTTGTAATGGTATATATTTTTATTAATTAGAGAGAGTTCGTGCCATTGTTAATACTAATTTACACAATTGTAGTTGTTGGCCAAACGCTTTTAGCTTGACTATTCAAAGCTCACATCTGAAGCTCGTGTTTGATTTAATAACGGATTGCCCAATGTAATGTTTAGTTAGTAAAGGATGTGCGATATAAGATTTTTTATGAGTTCATTAAAGGCTAGTTGCCACCAAATGAAAGTTTGGAGCATCAAGCGCCATCGAGCGCTATATAGTTCTCTCTAGCACTTGCTCTCAAAAAGCAGAGGAATGCACAAAGAAATATCTTTAAACACGACAAACAAGCCACGTTCCTTCTGAATTATTGAGTAAAAATTTGGTACGCCCTCGTGCACCTGGGCGCAAGCTATAACGATTAACGATACTAATGTCACTAGATGGCGCCACAGAAAAATATAAAGAAAATCTCCTGGCGCCATCTACTGTAAACAAGCGCCAGCGAAAAACGCCTGTTTTTCAAAAATGAAATTTTTTTTTCTCGAGGCACCCAAATGCCTCGCCGAGGCATATTTGGCCGTTTTCACAATAATGGTCCGATTTCCACAAACTCTTCGACATTTAATAGCCTGTCAAAATACAAGACTCTTGGGGAAGCCCAAATCCGGACTTTCTTCCTTGAAGACCATTGAAACTACATTTGAAGACTGACCAAAACCAACTACATCGCACTTTCATCATGGCCGCCATTATAAAATTCTGTATTTCTGTATCTTCATTTTATTCTTTTCTTTTAGGGCAAAAAGCCCAAACATATTAGCTTAGTGTATTGTATGAGGTTTGTACAGACAACCATTTTGAAGTGTGATATTTTTTATTGTGTTTGTCGGCCGCAATCCATATGGAAAATTTCCACAACGATCGAATTTTAACTTTAAACTTTTAAACGTTAAATGTTCTCTGTAACTTAATGCGTTATAGCATTCAATTAAGCTAATTTATTTAACCGCATTTATACTTTATTTATATTCTTTTACCCCCAGAAACGCTACCATATGTCCAAACGTATAAACGCATTACGACCTGGCATTCTACCGGACACGAATTTTTCAGTGTATATATGTTTATTTTAGTTCTCCTCTGGACCTGACCGAAACCCACGAATAGCTTGATCTACTATTAAACACTAAAAGAATTCTTAAAAAGATCTGTGCAAACCAAATCCGAAAGTCAAACTGTGCAAAAACTTCGAATTACCCAATTTTGCCCCCCTCCCCAGCCAAAACTAGTTGTGGTGTTTAACACTACAGTTTACCGTTAAAGCTTGTTTAATTTAATAGTAGTGTTCTAGACATTACCCAAAGCCAAGTAATAAGCTTTAACAAGAGCCTAATCACGTTGCAATCATGTAAATATTCAATCCGTAGCCAATAATACAAAGTAAAGGCCATTTCCGAAAGTTCAATTGAGTGAAACTCAAAACAGGCCTATCTTTTTCCGTTTTACATGTTCCTACTCCTTCAAACGGCTCTGGACCCAGTCCCTTTGTTCAACCGACTTCTCCTCCCACTTTCCATTGTTCTCGAGGCCCTCAGCCAATCAGACCCCCGCAGCTCTCCTCGGCGTCCGCGCTAAGGTCCAGAAAATCCGCTGCTCCAGCATAAAAAGCCCCAGTTGCCCTCCCTCTACAGCTCAGTCAGCACAGCTCACAGATCTCAAGCTAGAGACCGGTCACGCCAGTCGGGAGTGGAGACGCCATGTCCGGAGAATGCCATGCCGGGCACGATGGTGGTGGTTCGTATGTTATAGTTTAGCTTTTGAAAGTTCAGTTTAGGACCCCCATATTCTAAATTTTAGTTTAAAACTTAACTTAACTCTCTAGCTAGGGAATATTATGGTGGAGACGCCTGTAGCGGCATCTTAGGTTTCCTCTCCCCATAACGTCAGAGTGGTTCTCTTTCTAAAAACCAAATTTTTCCAGTTTACTTTAAATGGATTTTTAATTTAAACTAAATGACGGTTTGATCTTTGTGGAAGGCAAATTGAAACAAACTGATGCCTAAGTGTAAAATTGCCGGGCTTTTTATTACTTAGAACAGTTCTCGAGGGAACTAAGGGAGGTTGATCTTTTTGTGCTTGGAAAACTTAGAAACATAACTGTGGACGGTTGATCATGTTGAAACATACTGTCAGATAGACTTTAATCAGTTGCGGCTGTCAAGTCTTGTGGGTGTCTCCGGGAGCACTCATGATTTACTTTTTCTAATGTGAAAATTTAAAACTTTATTCAAACCAAGTGTGTTTGTCTGAATTTATGAAATACTAAGTGTATATTCAAACTTGCTACTTTATGTAAATGTAAACTTGTTGCCTATTTAAATAATTGGTATTCAAAAGCTTTTAGAAGCAAACTATAATGTAAAGTGTACTTTCATTCTCTGTCGCAAAAATAAAACCAGGAGTTTTAAGCTTCAGTCGTTTGCTAGACTTGATTAATTGTATTTTAGTGTAAAATTAAATATGTAGCCCATTTTTAGATTTTAGCTAGTTAAACAGTTAAATCCACCGTTGGTGGCAGCGATACCGACAGTTTAAGGTTAGGCCCCTTTAATTAGGACCGGCGCTTCATCCCCCATGCTGGGACAGTGTCCATGCTGTGTTGTATAACGTAAAAAGTCGTCATAAACACCGTAGAAACCTCAAGCTGAAACTCCACGTACACCAGGGAAACCGGGGGCGTTACAAGCACCTAAGCCGTCGTAGCGTCCGCCGTTACACTACTGACACTAATATCCTTAATTTTTACAGCTTGTTTCCAGGCGTACGAGGGCGTACCACACTTTTACTCAATAATTAAGAAGTCTCGTGGCTTGTTTGTTTCGTTTAAAAGATTTGCTTTGTGCATTCCTTTGCTTGCTGCAAGAGAGAACTCGATAGGGCTAGATGCTGCAACATTAATTTGGTGGCAACCCGCCTTTAAGTAAAGGATGTTCGATGAGATATCCTATGAATTCATTAACTGAAGGATGTGCGATGAGATATTTTATGAATTCATTAAGTAAGAGATGTGCAACGAGATATTTAATGAATTCATTAAGTAAAGGATGTGCGACGAGATATTTAATGAATTC
>JAHWFP010215376.1:598-15292 GCA_023313725.1 Lithobius niger
CAAAAGCTATTTTTTGGAAATTTTTATTCAAAGCAAGCATAGATCGGCTTTCAGAAACAAACAAAAAATAATTTGGTGCGAGGCTTTTTAGTTAAAGCGGCGGCTTATGTAGTATTGACACAACAGTAGTGAGGAGACTAATATTGACTTTGGAAAAGTCACTAATTAATGCCGCGTTAATTATTTTTATTTCTGACAAAAAAAAAGCGATGCGGGAGGGCCTGAGAACCATTTTTTTTTTTTTTTTTACTTTGCATGGCCTTACAATTTTCATTTTCATGAAATGAGTGTACGAAAGGTACTAGGCCTACTTTAATATGTAGTGGGTTGTGTGCTGAGCTAAATAAATGTATTTACGTTAACATTGCTCGCACTTCCTTTCTCACAGCTTCTTTTTTTGACCTTCCACCCCCTCCTGATACCACCTCCAAAAAAAATGTAGCCCTCCCCTCTTTCTTCATATAAAAATTTTCGTGACCACCCCTCATTTTAGCCGGCCCACCCCCCGTTGATAAATAATGAACGGTCCCTTAAATAATAATAATAATAATAATAATAATAATAATAATAATAATTATAATTTAATTAATTATATAATTATAATTTATTCAGAGTATGTATACAAAATTGTAAACAACCAAGGCACGAAGCAAAACAATGCTTGTATGTGCTCTGAAGAAAAAACAGAATCGATAAAATACAATATTAACATACAATATTAACAGCATTCATTAAGTTGCTTGAAAAGACTTGCATATAAATTTTATATTTATTACAAATGCAGAAAATTATGTCACTCACACTAGTTTAGGTGTCCAAGTAGGGATAATTTTTAGTTGTTTATTAACCAGTTCTTTACTGTTTTATTAATATTATGTGGTCTTAGGTTTGCTCTTAAATTCAATGGTAATTCATTTAAAATTGTAGGAAGGACAAAAGCGATATTTCTTTTCCCATATGAATTTCTCCAGGTTGGGATTTTAAGCCAAGCCGTATTATTACGTGTTGGTCTCGCAATTTTATTTTGTAATGATTGGTCAAAAAAAAAATTATTAATAACAGTTAATTTATATAAATTTTGGAAAGTTAAAATAATAATAATAATAATAATTTATTTAAGTATGTGTACATCAGGGCACGAGTCCATACAACTGTATGTGCCGAATAACAGCAGCAGTTCAGTGTAAAACACCAGATAGCGATGTGGATTTTAACAAACATTAATAAAAAATAAAATACAGTACAACTTTAAATACATAAAAAATTAAATACAGTACGTCAAAAAAAAATTAAAAAATGTTGAAAACAAACAAATATTATCGTACATCAGCAAGAAGAAATCAACAAGTCGCATTGACTCTGTATTGAACATCCAGTTTTTAATTTCCTTTTTCAGTTTCCAAAGACTGTTAATGTTTCTAAGATTTTTAGGTAGTTTATTTAGAATCGTAGGAACAATGAAATTCATGGTTCTTTTTCCATAAGAATTTCTAAAGGGAGGAACCAGTTGTTATTATTTCGGATCTCTCTTTTAACAGGAATGTGAAAAGCATTGTTAAAGTAAAATTTTGAAATTACTGTGAAATCCGAAATCTGTTTAAGTGTCATCAGTTCATTATCAAATAGAAGTTCACAAGATCTTTTTGTGCAATTTTCTTTCTTAAAAAGAACTTTACATGCCTTATTTAGAATTTTCTGAAGACGATTCACATTTCCAGACGATGTATAACCAAAAACTGGGCAAGCATATCTAACCAAAGATAAAATACAAGTGTTGAAAATTAGTCTTTTGTTTTGTGTATTAAGAATTTGTCTGATTTTGTAAAGGCCAGGCAGAATTTTTCTGATTTTGTTGACAAGGGTATTTACATGGTTAGTAAACTTCCAATTACTGTCAATCTCAATACCAAGGTATTTAGTTTGTTTCACCGTGTTTAGACTTTTACACTTACATCTTATTGAATCTTTGACATTGGTGCAATCACTATGGTGTAGTTAATATCCACATTTTCAAGGGTCATATGATAAGGGTCATATGTCAAGGGTCATATAATAATAATAATAATAATAATAATAATAATAATAATAAATAAAGTAATTTGTTGCTGGAGCAACAGGACTGGCAAAGACCCAGGAGTTCGCTGATTGCCAGCCTAAAAGGGGAGAACATTGACTATATACTGGTAAAAGGTAGGAGGATTTTTCAAGCAGAAATTAAAAGCAAATGAATGAGATACAAATAAAACAAGTTTAAAAAATAGTTTAAAAATAGCATGGCCAAAAGGGTGAAAAAATGGAGGCTAGGGAAGGGTAGGGTAGGGTCACAACTGCCTTGCCACCAAGGTTAGACCTGCCAGGGACACAAAGGTTCCCAATGGCATCACCAAACGTGTTGGAAAGGTACGGGTCGATACATAGTCGATAAAAGATTTAAAAAAATATATATGTAAATTAAAAAAATCATCCAATATAAGCTAAAAATACAAAAGAAACAAAACCATAGTTAGTTGCAGGTACCGAACGGGTTGTGAGCGCTAATACTGACCGTTTTTTCGTGGTGGGGGAACTAACAAGCTCTCTTGATAAAAGGGTTAAGGTTTTCAGTAAGTAGCTCCCTGTGGAAGCCACCCTCCGAGTTCATGCATACTGTCCTTGAACGAAGGGCATTCCAAACCGGGACGATCCAGACCGCAAAGAAATTTTGTCTGCAGTCAAGCCGAGACCCCTGGACCGCAAGCTTCCAAGGATGACCCTGGGTATTATGAAGACAAGGGGCAAGGTCAAAGAGGGGTAAATCAACCGAAATAAGGTTTATGTAGTATTTTATACGTTAAAATAAGGTCAAATCTCAGTCGACGAAGTTCCAACAGTTCAAAGCCTGCCTTGGAAATCCGTACCAGATGATCAACATCTTGAAATCCAGGGAGGCGTTTTGTGAATCTCCTCTGTACCGACTCAATTAGGTCGATGTCTTTCACCAAGTAAGGCGACCAAACCGGTGTGGCGAAAACTTTGAATGCCCATACCGTAGTCGTGAGATTTCCCGAGGTGAAGCAATGGTTAACCAGAGCCAAACGGCGGAATGCCATGGCACTCACCTTCGAACAGTGTAAGGACAACTTCAAGTCTGATGAAAACCAGATACCGAGGTCACGGATTTCCTCGACCACTGGGAGAGTTTCGCCCCCAAGTAGATAATGATATTCAGGGGAATTGGGTCCAATATGGAAGGATTGGCATTTCAAGTTAGATAACGGTAACTGTCAATTTTTGGACCAAAGAAGGACATTTTCAATCTGCTCCCCGAGTGCAGGTGAGGGTCCGGCTGCCAACAATACAGTCCCAATTTTGATGTCATCCGCAAATTTAACTCCATATGGTGAAGAAAAGGTCAAGGTCAAATCATTTACACATATCAAAAACAGAAGAGGCCCAAGCACCGAGCCCTGTGGGACTCCACATGGTACCCTGACCTTAGTAGAAAGCGTACGCTCAATGGTTACTTGCTGGGAACGATTTCTCAAAAAAGCAGTTAGCCAATTAAAACGAGGACCACTGATGCCATATCCTCTCAGCTTTGAGAGAAGTTTTCTGTGAATCACCGACTCGAATGCCTTTTTAAAATCAAAATACACAACATTGCTCTGTGCTCCAACATCCAACACGCTTGTCCACCTGTCTAGAATACAAAGCAGTTGGTGAGATGCCGATCTACATGGGCGAAACCCAAATTGGTCGGGTCGCAAAATGGAAAACTGTTCCAGATATTGCATAAGTGAGTCCCTAATGATAGCCTCCATAACTTTGCAATATACGCATGTGAGGGCTATCGGCCTATAATTAAGGGGGTCAGAGGGCGAGCCTTTTTTAAATATCAGGGACAACGTAGGCACATTTCCAGATCTCTGGGAGATCACCCTGTTCAAAAGACAAGGTAAAGAGTTTAGAGAGTGACAACAAATTTCGGCAGATATCTGCGTGAGCAGAAAAGCGGAGAAACCGTCAGGTCCGCACGACAAACTTAGTTTAAGTTTATTCAATGTAGAAAATACACCTGCCCTGTCAAAGTTCACCATGCTACAATTTTGACTAAGGATGAAGTTCTGGGGTAAGGGTAGATTTTGATTCACATCGTTCATAATAGAATTTGATGCAAAAACAGCACTTAATGCCTCAGCCTTCGAGAGGTTATCCACCAAGAGTCCACCCGAGGACTTGAAAGCGGCAAGGAGCGCGACGACTTGGTTTTCTGGCGGTAGAACTTAAAAAGGGTCGAGATGTTGCCGCCCCGGATAACCTTCACCTCCTGTAAAACGTGCCATGCTTCGACTGATTTAGAGTACACTTTCCTAGCAGTGTTGTAAGCCAATAGTGTTAATTCATTGCGGTTACCCCTGTAACGCTTCCACAGTTTAAGTTTTTGGCGTTTCATTTTACTGAAGTACGTTGGTTGGCGATTGTTACCTCGTACGTCGATTTTAGGAGCAAGTGTTTTGCAACAATTAATGTGGCTGGTCAGAATATCTGGAAAACAATTCCACGCATTTTGTATTGTGGATGCACAGAAAAAATAAGGGCGTCCCAATTTAACCCTTCCAATGAAGATTTAAGTGCCCGAAAGTCAAGCTTATGGTGAGCCGCCTGGCCCACCTTTCTTGGGTCGTGTGAGCAGCTACCACACTGTGCAAGGTTTAGTTTAAAAGTCACCACACAATGGTCACTATTACCAAAGTGTGGCCCAACCCTCAGATCAAAGAGGAAACGATCATCATCCGTGAAAATCAGATCAAGTATATTTAATCCGCGAGTAGGTTTGTCAACTTGCTGGGAAATACCAAGTGGTGCTGGCAACTCAAGGAAAAGGCGGTGATGAGGGTCAATAGCACGATTTAGATGCCAATCCACAGTGGAGAGATTAAAATCTCCCAGCAGCACATTGGAATGACCCTTATTCAGGGAATTGGCCATGAAGTGGCACATATTTATGACTGCATCCTCAGATCTGCTATCAGGAAGATAACAGAGAGTAAAACTAATATTAAAATTTGGTATCGCTAAAACCATCCTCTCGACCCGTGCTGACATATTCACCAACGCTACAGCTATCTCCACCCGGTGAAGAATTAACAATTCCCCACAACGATCACGTCTCACAACCACATACTTTTTTTAGGTCGGCAACCATAGCATCAGTAAAATCAGAATGAAGCCATGACTCTACAACAAAAATCAAATCAAAACATGCGACGTCGACCAAGTCATGAAAACAACCAATATTGCGAATAACACTTCGTGCATTGAACATGGTACAGAGACGTGCTGCAGGTAATTAAATAATCAGGTTCAACGGTGGGTGGTTTCCCAATTACATCACCCCGTTTTCCGATGGAACATGTAACAAGGCAAGCTTCTGTTGCAGCACTGACTTTTCACGCGATGTGAGATGTATCTTGTCTCTGGCTAGGAGAGTTTGGTCTTGAATAATTTCGCTGTCCATGGATAGGAAGGAAATGTCTTGCTCAACAAACATTTTCCTAATAAGACAATTTGTATGCATCACTTGGAGGTCAAATTTCACGATTTTCTCTCCCTAGTCTTGGGAACAGTCCTATTAGGGTAATGCGGGATTTGGGGCAAGCACGCTTGAAGGATGAAGAGAGATCTGCTAGGATCATGGCAATACGGTTTGTCCGAGCACATATGACGAATGGTCCGCTACGATCACTTGCCTTCAAGAGCTCTGGTAATTTAGTTTAGCTCCTCCACTTTCACCCTGGGAACGTCCATGTTTGTGAATTTGAGTGGCAGCTGCTCCTTAAGTTACGGATGTTAGAGTCACCAATAATTGTTGATTTTTCCAACCAATGCTGCACCTGAGTTGCACTACTTTGTCTACAGTTGGCACTATCATTTCCAACAGTTAGACTGGATTGTGGCTTGCATGCATAGTTTAAATCTTTTTCACAGTTTTTGGAATTGCAAAGGGTCGAAACATTTGGTATCGGATCAAAATGGTCCTCTTGGCGGTTAGGAGGTTTAGGTGTCGATGGTTTTCTTTGTTTGTGCATTTCATGGTTGGTCAAAATTGCAGGGGTGTCCTCACACACAGCAGGTGCTACATCCTGGTCGACATGGCTGATACAATGGTTAGCTTTCTATCACCTGTTAGATTTAGTTTAACAGACAATTTGGCTATCTCATCCGACCCACTGGCAGCGTTTTCATGTTGCTCCAAGGGATCAGGCTCAAGCAAGTTTACGTTTAATGACTTCGAGATGTTATCAGCCTTAACCTCCAGTTTTTCACCAAGCTTTTGCACCAGATCCTCGACATAGCCATCCAAGATTTGCTTTTGTTTGGCAAAACAATTAGACGTCCAGTTCTCAAAGCTGGACTTGAAAACAGCAAATTTTTCTTCTAAGGAATTCGTTATAAGCTGTGCAGTTGTGTCTACTTTAACATTTAGCTCTGCAAGGTCAAGGTCCTTTTCTAGACTAAGTCCTGTAATTTGTTTAGTAATTGAAAGAAAGGTCGTGGAGCGATGAAATGTTCATGGTGTCCCCTGGTCCGCCTGCACCAGATTTAGCAGTACATGACTCCTCTCGTCAGACGACATTGGAGTTTGCATGGTATCAAAATACACAGTTTTTCGTCTATTTAAAACAAAATTTGGACTGGGTTCTGACCTACTCTGCCTACCTCTGCCGCAGACTGAGTCGGGAAGCAAGAAACTTTCCGTATTATCAAATATAAAAATATAGAAAATTACAATTAAAATAAAATAAAAAATAAAAAAATCCGGACTCAGGATCGAACCGGTACCAAGATTTGTATTAGGCAATATAAAATTTCAACATGGCCGCCTCCACCAAACGAAAGTAAACACAAGTTTCAATTGACGTCTACAGCAACCACGATGCATTTTTAACCATGCCAATTGCTTCAAAGTGGTCTTGGCACATTTATAGTTCAAAATTTCCAGCACTCACCAGATGCACTTAACTGAAAACTCCTAATCGGACCACCAACATATGAGCTATTTCGGATCGTTGACACGTCTTGGAAACGTTTTGACTTTCTTGGAAGAAAGAAAAGTCAAAACGTATTTCAAAGAAGTGTGTGCAGTGGGTCTCGTATTTTATTAAGGGTATTAATAAAAATTTTAATATTTTAAAATTTCTTGGTCAGTTGCTGCTAGCCGTAAAAAAGGATGGTGTAGCGAACACCAGATAAAAATCTCCCGTTGGTGTGTCACTATTCTTGTGATGTGTACGTTTTGGAAAAAAAACTTTGCAGAAGCTAGGAAATTTATGTTTATGCAAAATTGTTTATTGCCAGGTGGTTTGGATACTGGAGGCCTTCCCCTCCCACCGTCCCAAAAAAAAAAAAAATATTCGAATTTTTCAATGGATCTAATATTAATAAATGGTGTTTTTGCAACACTTGGTGATGTAAAACAGGTTTATTAATTTCATATATTAAAAACCAGTTGTTATAGCAAAGATAATTTGGGTGAAAAAGTTATTTTTATTTATTTATTTAGGCCGCTACAAGGTAATTAAGTATATCTCGGGAGCGCGCGCCTCGGTTTTTACTCGTGGAACGTTTTTTTCAGCCAGTACGTGTGACTGCCATGCTGGGAGTTACATGGAATGTAAAAGTTTGGCCCCCTGCTGAAATTTGTTAGTCAGGTAGTGTTATTTAATACTAGAAAGGGGGCCAACTTGGCAGGCCGCCATACTGGCCGCCATCTTGGAAAATGGCGGCCGGAAAACAGTTTTTTTGATTTATATCAAGAACAGTAACTCCAATCAATAAACTTAGAATTGCAAAATTGTTCAGAACAACATTCTGCACAAAACATATTCCCATCAACTTTTTCGTGGAGGGAACGGTTAAGGAGAAAAATCAGAATAAAACTATTATATACCTTTTGCGGGCAGTGTGATAAGCATACATAGTACTACATTCGACTCTATAACGTTTGACCTAATACAGATAAACGAATGAGGATTAAACCGTTCGAAAGGTGCGATTAATACCTTTCGAATGCTCTAAACCACATTCATGTATCTTTATTAGATCAAACTTTACAGGTTAAAACGTAATACAGTATATGTTTGCTACAGCCACGTAAGTGTGCCACGCACGTACTATTACGTTCGGTGCTGTAAAACCTTTACCAAATATAGATACTTGAGTGCAATTTGAATCGTTAATAAAAGGCAGTTTGAAAGGTATTAACCACCCATTTTGAACCCCCTAGTTCTCGACGTGCCATTAAGCTTCAGTTCCCCCCACCCCACCCCCTTTTTAACGCTTCAAACCCCACACATGAAACTGTTATACTGGACAATTGGCCACAGAACGAAGAAGACGACTATATTTTTGGGATAAATATTAATTTAATATTTTTTCTCAAATGCCGGTGTTGAACGTGGCTCTTATTAATTAATCATTAATTAAGTATTTAATTAAATAAATACTTTCTTCCTTTACGGTATTAATGCCATACACTAAGGACTGTGCATAATTCCAACACATTGTGCATAATCCACAACACACGTTGCAGTACTTTCAATTCCAACACACCTGTTATTGAGGAAACATACAAAAACTTCATAGGAGACTGGGAGCATTTTCGCACAGCTGGCATTGATGTTCATGTAGAGCTGACAATACTATAAGCAATGGTCGATAATGTACTGTCCAAGAAATCTAAATGGCGTAAATACTGCAGGCGGGAGCTCCGTCAGGACAGACTACAATGTAAACAAAAGCAATCACAGGTGGCAGCTACTCTGGTAGTCTATTCGAGTAAAGATAGTGTTGCTTCCATTAAGTCAAAGACGCCAAGGAGAAGCCCCATACTAAAGGCATCGGACACCTGTCTGTTCTGCATGAAAACAGGAGGAATTAAAAATATTCTGCAATCCTTCCAGAAACTGGAGCTTAATAAAGAACTTAAGAAAAAAGTGCTCCTCCGTAATGATTCCAGTGTTTTGACTCGACTTTCTACTAGAGATCTAGTAGCAAATGAATTGAAATACCATACTCCAAGGACTCCAAGACTCTTTCATCTACCTCATCCTATTCATCTCATTGGACGAAGCCCTACAGTCATCTTCAGGATCATAGCTTTTCACATTAAGTGTATCGATTTTTGTAGCACAGTATACGCACAACTTCAAAATAAATAACGATATCAGCACCAATATCTTCTGCAAATTTTCGACTGTCAATTCCCTGGAGATGATGGGGCTCAGACGACAGACCACAGTGGATTGATTTTTTTTTCTGTTTTTGCCTGATGAAGTCTGTCGCCTGAGCCCCAAAATAACCAGAGTATTGACAGTCGAAAATTTGCAGAAGATATTGGTGCTGATATCTTTCTTTATTTTGAAATTGTGCGTATACTGTGCTACGAAGATGATTCCCATATTTCAAAGTAAGCGCTACGACATTTTTAGAGAAGTGGTAGAAATAGATGAAACAGTTTATATGGTATTTCAATTCATTTGCTACCAGATCTCCAGTAGAAAGCCGAGTCAAAACAATGGAACAGCACGGGTGGGCACCTTTTTCTTAAGTTCTTTATTAAGCTCCAGTTTCTTGAAAGATTGCAGAATATTTTTAATTCCTCCTGATTTCATGCAGAACAGAGAGTTATCCGATGGCTTTAGTATGGGACTTATCCTTGGAGTCTTTGACTTATGGAATCAACACTATCTTTACTCGAATAGACAACCACAGTAGCCGCCACCTGTGATTGCTTTAATGTACGTTGTAGTCTGTCCTGACGGAGCTCCCGCCTGCAGTATTTATGCCATTTAGACTCCTTGGCCACTACATTATCGACCATTGCTCATGCTATTGTCAGCTCTACATGCACATCAATGCCAGCTGTGCGAAAATGCTCCCAGTCTTTTATGAAGTTTTTGTATGTTTCCTCAATAACAGGTGTGTTGGAATTGAGAGTACCGCAACGGTGTGTTGTGGATTATGCACAATGTGTTGGAATTATGCACAGTCCTTAGAGCATGGCGTTAATACTGTAAAGGAAGAAAGTATTTGTTTAATTAGATAATTAATTAATGATTATTAAATAAGAGCCACGTTCAACACCGGCATTTGAGAAAAAATATTACATTAACATTTATCCCAAAAATATAGTCTTCGTCTTGAGTCTGTGACCAATCGTCCAATATAACATAGTTTCATGTGTGGAGTTTCAAGCGTTGAAAACGGGGGTGAATTGAAGCTTAATGGCGCGTCGCTAGCTGGGCGGGCCGCTCCCGCCCGTTCAAAGTGGGTGGTTGAAAGGCGCACTTACGCGGCTGTAGTAAATATATACTGTATTACATTTTAATATGTAAAGTTTGATCTAATAAACACACATGAATGGGATTTAGAGCTTTCAAAAGTTATTAATCGCACCTTTCGAACGCTTTAATCCTCATTCGTTTATCTGTATTGGGTCAAACGTTATAGACTCGTATGTAGTACTATGTATGCTTATCACACTGCCCGCAAAAGGTATATAATAGTTTTATTCTAATATTTCTTCTTAACAGTTGCCTCTACAAAAATCTTGGTGGGAATATGTTTTGTGCAGAATATTGTTCTGAACAAGTTTGCAATTCTAAGTTTTTTGATTGGAGTTACTGTTCTTGAAATAAATCAAAAAAACTGTTTTCTGGCCGCCATTTTCCAAGATGGCGGCCAGTACGGCGGCCTGCCAAGTTGGCCCCCCCTTCTAGTATTGAAGAACACCACCTAACTAACAAATTTCAGCAGGTGGCCAAACTTTTACATTCCGTGTAACTCCCAACTTTTTTTAGCATTGCGTTCACACCTACTACACAACAAAAATACCGATTTCCCCCTCCCCCCAAAAAAAACTTCCTAGATCCGATGACTATATATTTAAGTCCAAAAGGCAACGTAAATGGGTTTGCATCCGTATTTATTTGACTGTATATCACACTGTAGCCGCGAAACGAATGTACGAGCCGATGAGCGCCGTGGCACACTATCAACTTGGATAACAACGATCGCAGCTTCAATTCACCACCGAAAAATAAACATAAATAATACGCTCCACAACAAAATGTAGGCTACAAGTTTTATTTTTTTATTTTTTGATAAGAAAAAATCGTCGCCGTATCTGAAAAAAGGCACGCGCCCGCATCAATCTTTTTTTTTTTTTAGTGTTTCCTTCCTGAAAACCCTTCAAGTAGCCTTATTTACTTATTTACAAAGCCTAGCGATTTTTACGCTTGTAATTTTTGACAATAGTTAAAAGTGCTGCAATCCACATTGGCTTTCCGGTGTGATTAATTTTTGCAAATTATCCGCCACCATTTAAAGGTACATACCTCCCGGTTGGCTTTCCTGTACGGCTCAGTATTGCAACATTGGTTCAGACGTGCGTAAATGTTGGAAATGCATTCATTTTCCTATGTTTTCCTTCGCACGAAACGGAATTCTACATTCACTATGTATATGCCGCAAACGCTATTTGAGCAGGATGCTTGAAATTAGTGAGCAGGAATGTCCTTTTAATATTTGTATGAAAGGTTAGTTTTGTACAATTACGTTTGATAAATTAATAAGTACCCGAACGCTCATTGGAGGAAATACGATATTACTAAAAAAAATTATTTAGTAATATTTTATTTCCTCCAATGAGCGTTCGGGTGCTTATTAATTTCACGACGTGCAAAACCCGGCGCTAATTTGGGATTCGGCCCTTGAGAGCTACAACCATATTGTAGGTTAAAGTTCAACAACAATGATAAAGTAAGAACAAACCATGCAGTTTATTTGCATGAACGATATTTATTTTTCTTGACGCTCGTTTTTTTTTTTTTTTTTTTAAAAAAAAAAAAAAAAAATAGAAATTGTGAGCGTAGTTGTCCAGGATAGCGAACGTAATGGAAACTACAATTTTTTTTAAAGCGCACCTGGCGCTCATTCGTGGCCCGGCGCTCTTTCAAGGCCCAGCTCTTAATCGAGAAAAGAAATAATCACTATGGAAAAGCCATCTGCCGCTATCTGCGTGTACTGCATTGCACCATTTAACACAGAAGCTTACACAATAAACTATAAGAATACGTTTTCTGAAAGGGCTCCTGGAACTTCATGTAGATACTTCGGAAAGCGGATCGAGCTGTAGCAACAACCTAGAACCGGTCGTGGTGGTTGAGTAGTGAGAGAGCTCAGTCGAGCTTTCAGAACGATCTAGATGAAGTTTCTAAATACTTGTTGACGTCGGAATTTGTGCAATTTTCTTCATGTCTAATTTGCATTTGATGGTGATTATCTTCCTTGGAATATTGTTTTCCGAATCCCCATCCCCCCCCCCGGGCGTTTTTTTTCGGGATCCTTCCACACCCCCCCCCCCCCCACCCGATGTGCCACTAGGTGGAATAGGCTGAGTCATGAGCAGTGGCGTAACTAGGGTTTTGTGCTGAGGGGCGAACAGTAGTCATATACCCGAATGGTGTGGAGGGAGAAACCAATAACAGCTCGGTGATCTGAGGAGCACTGTGAGCTCCCTAGTGGGGTACAGGGCGGACTAGACACAGTTTTGCTATTTTCTGGCCATGTAACGTGCCGTTGAAAACAGTTTTATAAAATCAGTTTTGCTGACTGCATTACACCCATACAAAAATGTGCAATGTAAATCTTTCAGTTTTTCATACTAGATACTTATTTTTTTATAAATAAAATACGTCTTCAGGATAGTCAAGGTTTTTGCTGAATTTGCTGAATAAGCCTTCAAAATCTTGTAGAGGGAGCGAATCGCACTTTACCCCCACCCCCGACTAGTTACCCACTGGTCATGCGAAACACGAGTCATTTTGCGGTCGTTTCCTTGACACAACGACCTAACAAAACATACACAAACAAGAAACCGAAAGTGAAAGTTTATGGAGCCTGGATGGCACAGCACGCGAACATCGATCGCAATCTTTAGACTTTGACCATTGGTTGCAGCGTCATAGTTTCAGTTTTAGTTTTCATCATTTTGGCCTTGACCGTAGCGACGTTGCCTTAATCAATAAAACCGTAGACTTAGGTACTATCACGCTACTTGATAAGCTCCACGATAAAACGAACCAAATAATAATAATAATAATAACTTAATCTACCAGAACGGTAGTTACCTGCTTCACCGAATCCCGTTTTGCCGAATCAAAATATTCTTCAAAACTGTAGCATTGAGAACTTGAAGCAGCCTTCCTGCTTGTAAGGAATTTGTGATTAGTTGCGGTATCTGATGTTGTGTGTTTAGCCGCAGAGAGCGTGGCAGCGTGAGCGAGGCAGGCAATTTAGAAGAAAAATGATTCAGCAAAACGAGAGTCGGCAAAACGGGATTTCTCCTTTCGGGAAAATTAAAACGCTGATTAATATTCGGCGGAATGGATTCGGTGGAATGGGTATCAGAACAACGCATGCCATCCCTGGTTCAAAATTTAATTTGAATTAATTTCTACTTAAATGTTACTCTTTGTAACCAGTTCATGTTTGAAAACTTTGATTAAACCCGTTTATGAACTTTAATACATTACTTCACGTTTAACGATGTTTTAAATTATCCTGTCAACACATTGTTTCCTGTAATCGTTGTGAATTCTAGGTACGTTGATTTTCTTAAAAGCTTTGATTTTGTTTCAGTATTTCCTCAAATTCATACTTGAAGTATCAATCATAACAAAATCTCTAAACTGTTCAACATTTATAATCTTATGATTTTAAAGATGTTAACCTGGCAACTAATGCCCATGTGAGTTTTGAATTGAATTTTTGCAATTTTATTTCGTGCTGTTTGTAACTTATTTAACTGGGTAACCTATGTTTTGCAAGCACATACCTCAAAATGCTCTGTATTCAAACGTAATATAATTAACTTAAAATTAAAAATCGTAATATTGATATGTTTCAATTTGTATAGTGGGCACGATTCTTCATAATTTCGTTGTAATACACTGTCTGTCCTTTTTGTACCTCCATTTTTAAAAATCAATAACAATTCCTAAACATTTTGCCTCGTCAAATTCAATAATTTTGTAACATTCAAGGAACCGATTTTTATCAATATATGAATTTTTATGACAAATTTTTGCTTATTATCAAATTTTTTTATATGGTGACTGTTACTGTGTGATTACGAATTGTGTTTTATTCTTATTAAAAAAAAAAAACCTTCATTAAGTGTGCACCACTTTGTAATATTTTCAAATTCATTTTTCTGGTGTAATTACTAACTGTAATTAAAATATTGTCATCAGAAAAAAGACACGTTCTAGTCTTAAAATGTTCAGTGCAATGTCACATAAATTTAAAAACCTCAAATTATTAGACCCCTATTCAGTGAAGTCCTTATTTACAGGCAATCCACAAGGTTAAAAAGCGAAGTAAGAAAAAAGTATTTTGTTACGCATCAGCTATAACCCATTCATACTTATGTCCAACACTTATTTCATTTCACGACAAAGTAACAACAGTAAACCTTAATATCCTCAGGTTTAATCTATATAATAATCTTGGATGCCGGCTAAAAGGAAGGCTAAAAGGAAAACCACTTCTCCCCTCCTCGTGCCCGCATTAAAAAATGCACTCTCCCACTCTACCAGCATGGAAACAGGAGGCAGTCATGAGTGGTCGATCAACTCAATAAAGGTTCAA
>JAHWFP010215377.1:0-10220 GCA_023313725.1 Lithobius niger
CCCCCCCCCTCCTCCCCCATCTTGTAATATTTTAAGGTTTTGAAGGATAACTGCTGCTGTTCCATACTTTCTAAAAATAAAAGTCAGGGATATGAACAACGTTAAAAACCACATATTTGAATGTTTTCAAGAGAATGTGTTAAACCAGCCTTTCCTTTCATTGAAAATGTTTGAAATGTTTGAAAAGGTTTCACATGAAACCTTTGGAAACCATTTGGATATAAATATCATCCATAGATAACTAAAGTAGTCATATGAAACGCTTACTTTGGGAGAGGGGGTGAGTCAGTTTATATTGGACCTTGGGCCGGGCGGGGAATCAAGATATTTTAAGGATCATAGAGAATGTCATGAAAAATTGTAAGTACACATTTTCGTTTTATCCACCTCCCACTTCTGCCAACACCAAATGTGTTAAAAATTAAAAAAAAGGTGGGTCATGGTCAAGATTTTTTTCAGGACCTTGGACAGTGTCAGGACAAATTGTAGACCACATTTTTTTATATAACCACCTCCCCCCCACCCCCCACCATCCAATGCGAAGTGAGTTAAAAACAAATAAAGTGGGTTACAAAATTATCCGTAAGTTTTAAAAATGAAAACAAGATGTCGATTTGTCGTAAAATTGTCATAAAATTTGGATCCGCTTTGTCATACAAATTAAACAGAAAATTTACGATTTTCGCGTGGGAGCCCTGAACATAGTAAGAGACCAATTTTATCAAGGAAATGAGCCACAGCGCATTCAGTACCTGTTCCTTCCTACACTTGCTTGGGGTTATGTCTAACGCATTGACTTGAAAAGAAAAATCTTATATAAATACAGATGCCCACCTATTTACGTTGCCTTTTGGACTTAAATATCAGCGTGCCTGAGCTGGAAATCAAACCGATGACATTTGAAACCTAAGGCCGAGGTCTACCTCTAAATTAAAACGCAACGTAAATTGGTTTGCGTCTGTATAACTCTTGTTGACCGGTCAGCTTTCCCTCCTGTTTTGTGCAAATGTTGGTGTGAGGATAAATATTTTGTCCAATTTGTTAGACGCATTTGGAACAGTCTGCCAGAAACTCTTATTGATTGGCATACATTAGATTTATTCAGCCTACTACTTAAAGGCCATTCCCTTGCAAATGATGACTTTTTATTCTATTGGGGACAGAGTTACTTGTGCCTCCTGGATTCTTGCTCACCTTCCCTTCCTTCTGGAATAAATCTTTTTTTACAGAATGAATGGGAAAGTGAGCAGGCATATATATATATATAGTATATATAACAAAAATAATTTTATTTTTAGTACGTATTTTTTGTGTAAAATTGATGATTTGTGTTGTTGTACATTGCAGCAATCAAGTTTGATTTCCCTGAATTTGAAATGCCTACTGCTGCTCCTACTCATCGCAACCATGCTTATTACACGGGTGGGGGAGCACTAGGTATCGGAGGACTATTCGGTTTTATATTTCGTCGATTTTGTTGCTCGAGGTGAGTTTTTGTCGATTTTGTATTTGCCTTTTTCTTCCCTTGGTCTTTTTGTCGTGCCTTTTTCTCTCAGCTGTCTCAATATTAGTGAAGCACAGTGCAGAATAGTGCAAAAAAGCCTTATACATCTTCTACTAGTCTCCGTCTGTCTTGTTTGTCTAATTCTATACGTTAACTTTTAACCCGATTTGTCTGGTTCATTTAAAATTTTGTAATGCATTTTATGTTTTATTTGTTTTAAATGTTCGAAAATCATTAAAAGGGGTTTTGGAATTAATGAATTTTAAAAAAACCGACGAAAGTCTAACTTTATTTTTACAGTACTATTTAATATTGCGGGAAATGTGCATTGCATGTCTTCCCTTGGTCCTTTCTCGTTTCGTTTCGTTTTGTCTCTCTGCTGTCTCAATATTAGTGAATCAAAATAGCACTACACAACTTGTGCTGGTCTCTGTCTGACTGTTTGTCTAATTCTATACGTTAACTTCGGAACATTTGATGCATTTAAAATTTTGCAACGCATTTTATGCCGTATTTGTAGATTGATGTTTGAAAATCATTAAAAGGGATTTGGGGGTTGACGACTTAAAAATAACACAAAAATCTGACTTCCTTTTTACAGTACTAATTACTATTAACCAGAAAGTAAATGACATGACACCCAAAAATGACATCTAAAATCACACGCTTCACGTCTTTCACAGACAAATTCACAGATAATTTAACAATGAAATATAATTTAAATACTCCAACTTCATAAACCTTCACGGCTTTATTTCGTCTGTATTGCACTTCAATTTTTCCTGAATGTTTTGTTTCCCTAATGACCGCCAGTGCTTTGCCTTGGAGAAATTCATCTTAGTTGCCTGAAGAAGTTGAAAGATGAATGGAAATGGGACTGTAGCAAAATCCTTACTAGTCAGCGCCGTCCAGAGCAGTGTACGAAACTAAAAGCCTCTTTCAGCTGATTCAGGTTCTACTACGACCAACTTAGACATTATCTCGCCCCCTCCCCCCCGCCCCGCCCCTGCGACAATCGGAGGTTTCCCGATCTAAACCCTGTGTTTACCCCTCCCCCCTTTACTGTGTTTCTTTCTCCTAAAGTTTCTAGTAAGGTTCAGGAACGAACCAGTTTATCTGTACGAGAAGTATTTTGCTTTAGATGACATACAGCACAAATACATGGGAAAAAATAAAGAACTTGTAACATTAATATTTTCATTATCATAACACTTGTATTGTTGTATTTTTGTAGTGTTTCTTTTGAGAACATGTGTGAGCTTCGCCGAAATTTTGGGATTGTTATAGGTCTGAAATAAATCTTGTATTGCTATCAGTTGGCAATTTTGCTATGCGTTGTATTGTTAATGGTTGGCAATATTGTTATCTGTTGTATTGCCTAAAGGACTGGACTAATCAACAGAGAAGCATTTTTCGATGGATGTTATTTACGCTGACTTTGCCAGGACTTTCGACTCTGTGGTACATTCGAAATTGCTCATAAAACTAAAAATGATGGGTATCGAAGCACCAGTTTTCCCCTGGATAAGTGATTTCCTTAGTGACCAGATTGAGATGGTTGCTGTGGGTATATCAAATTCCACCTCGCCCTCCGTAACTAGTGGTGTGCCGCAGGGATCGGTGCTGGGACCGTTGCTATTCTTTATTTATATTTCCGATATAACTACGAATTGTGGTAATGTGAAACTTCCTAAATTTGCAGACGATGTAAAACTCTATAGCACCATAAACACACCTGTTGACACAAACCAACTCCAACTTGCTATTGATTTCCTGGTCGAATAGTTTACGAGATGGCTGCTACCAATTAATATACAAAAAAGCAAGGTTCTACCTCTTGGCATTCAACGTAACGGTACTGACTTTAAAATTAATAATCAACAGTTAATTAATAAAAACGTAGTAAAGGACCTTGGAGTCCATTTTACTTCCCACCTTAATTTTCCATCCACTGCAACATGATTGCAGCACGGGCCAAAAGGATGACCCACCTTATTAGGAAGTGATTCGTGTCTGGCAACGTAAATATACTTGTTAAGGCCTTTAAAATCTATGTAACGTCCTATCGTTGAGTATGGCAACCTAATTTGGTCCCCCCACCTCATAAAGGATATTTTGATGGTGGAATCTGTTCAGCGCTCATTCAACAAGCGTTAACCAAAAATGCGTGAGCTATCCTACAGTCAGCGTCTGCTGCGTGTTGGGTTGGAATCTCTTGACGGTTGCATGCGGACCTTTGTCTCAACTTTTCCATTCTGCGAGGGTTTGTGTATGTAGACCAAGGTGTGTTTTTCATGAGTAGGAACAATAGTATCACCCGTGGACCCCATCTGAAACTCACTGTTGGTGAATACATACATAGAGATTGAACAATTTTTTTTTCCAATCGAGTGGCGATTCCGTGGAATGGGCCGACATCTGAGTTGGTTGGATCGGCGAGTCTTCACAATTTTAAGAGAGGCATCCGTAAGGTGGATATATCAACATTTTTGTCGTGTTATTAGCATTCTGATGAGCCCTGTTTGCACTTGATGTCGATGTTTTTGACTCTATTTAGTCTGTATTTATGTGCAAGTTTAGGCACGGAGTGAAAATGTTATACTACTGTTTGTGTTTTTATACATGTATAGCTCACAAAGAAGGATAGCGAGCCGTTGCATGGAAGGTTTTTCACAATTTTTAGCAGTGTTGTTCATTATGTTTCACAGTGCAAAACCATCTGTTTCTTTAGTTTATTTAGTATCATTGAAAATGTTATGAGAATGTTATGCTACTATTTGTGTTTAACGGGCACTTTCGTTAATTTTCACATGTGTACCTTACAAGAAAGACAGAGAGCCGTTGCATGGATGATTTTTCACATCTTTTAGCAGTGCTCTTCATTATGTTTCACAGTACAAAACCTTACATTTCTTTAGCTTCTTTGAAATTGTTATGAAAATATTATGTTACTGTTTGTGTTTAAAGGGCAATTTTGCTATTTTCACATGTGTATCTCACAAAGGAAAATAGTAAGCCGTTGCTTGGACGATTTTTTACAATTTTTAGCAGTGAATTGTTCATTATTTTTCACAGTACAAAACCATCCGTTTCTTTAGTGACTTTGAAATGTTATGAAAGTTAACGAAAGAAAGATAGCGAGCCTTTGCATGCACGATTTTCACAATTTTAAAAACTTTTTCGCGTTTTTAAAATTACGTGTAGTATTACTGCAAAGAGTAAAGGAACCACAATGGCACAAGTGCGAAAAATCATGTAATAAAAATAGTTTCTGTTTTTAGTTTCTATAGCGCCGTCTACCATTCTTCACTTCAATGTAGCACTTGATTTCAACAAGTGAAGGAATGCGCAAAGAAATTTCTTTTTACACAACAAACCAGCCACGTGCCTTCTTAATTATGGAATGTAAAGTTAGTGCGTCCACGTACACCAGGGAGCAAGCGGTCAAGATTAACGATATTGCTGTGTGGAGCGTCAAAACCTGCGTTTCAAAACGGTCGACATATAGAAAAAAGCGCCATTCACGCCGTTCGTCTTAACTTTACCGCTTGCCTCCTGCAGGGTTCAGACAGTTTTTTAATTCTCAATTTCCCTGACATTTCCAGGTTTTTCAGGTGCATCCAACGGCAATTTCCAGGTGTTTACAAGATGTTTAGTTAGGAAAACAGGCAGTAGCTAATGTTTTTATTGATGTCTGTACGAAAATAATCCAGCATCCCAGAAAATAGCTGTTTAGAGACTAGTCCAGACGGGACATTTTCGTCACAGATATTGGAACCAACCTAAGATTTGGTTTATTGAAGTAGTATCTAAAAAACTTGAACATATTACAGCACAAATTAAAATAATTGCTACTAACCTACGGTTTTGTTTCTGATCGACTAATTCAATGAAACTTTTTTTTCAAATTTCTCTGTCTTTTCCCTGATTTTCAAAAAATTCTCGTTTTCGCTGAAATTTCCCTGAGATTTTGGTTCTATTTTAATTTTTTCTGAGATTTCCAGGTTTTTCAGTTTTTGTCTGAACTCTTTCCTGGTGCACGTGGACGCACCAACTTTACACTCAATAATTAAGTAGGCACGTGGCTTGTTTGTTGTGTAAAAAGAAATTTATTTGTGCGTTCCTTCACCTGTTGAAAAGTAAGGACCTAGACAGAACTAGATATCGGCAAATGACTATTGATGCTGCAGCTTGTCATATGGTGCCAATCCCTCTTTAAGTAAGCTTTATTGTGGGCTTATATTTCATTTAGACTTGCTTGTCGTTCCTTGGTTCGATACCCAGCCACTTCCTATTACAGACTTATCGAATCATAACTTTTTTGGAAATGAATTTGTGCTGATATGCTGTTGTTTCTTTTAATCCTAAATAATTTACATGGACCTGATTTCGTAGATTATAAAGCAACAGTTGGAGTCTGTTAAATAAAAAGAAACATTCGCAGCTATTTAAGTGACATCTACTCGCGCAAAAACGAACAAAAATGCTACCCCAGCAATAATGCAACAAACACCTTTTAGTTATGAAAAATCTAGTCAAAAGCGTCCCAGTCTTCATACGTTAGGATTTAACTTAAAAGAACATAAATCCCTGTTGGCTTTCCTGCGTGACTCAGTTTTGCGACATTAGTTCAAACGTATGTTGCCAACACATTCATTTTCTTGTTTTTTCTTGCGTGCGCGGTGATTTGGCGACATTAACTCTAACCTGTGTAAATGTTGCCAACTGCAATCTCATCGGGTCGCACAATATACCGGAAGGATTTATGTCCTTTTAGGGCCAAGAATTGATTAATGGATGGAAAGCCAAATGGGCTCGATTAGTGACAAATTAATTGGAAACGGAAATTTCTGCATTTTACGAAGAACTGAGTTACAATTATAGAGCGCAGGGATTTCTTTTTTAATTAATATTTATGGAAAAATGTAAACAAAAACGAAATTTTTTACATTATAAAGAAGCACCCGTACTAGCATCCGGGTACGTCAGTGAAAGCCTGTTTCATCTCTCTTTATTTACTTCGACATTGTAACTCTGTTCTCAACCCCCCAAAAAATATACTTATTATTAAACAAAAGCATGAAATGATAATGGTAAATTTTAATCTTTAAACCGTCAAATCAGTATTTTATACCTCAGTGGCATATAATGATAAATAAGAAGGTTTTCTTTTTGGTTAATAGTGTTATGTTTGTTATGGGAGGAAATAAGTAAAAACGCCCTTTTGACCATTTTCGATGTTAAAATAAGCTGTAACTAGTTTTGAAGAAAATTCAAATTATCTTTCGTTACAACAAATTCACTTGGTCTCTGAATGTATCAAAAGGGATAAAATTGAAATTAAAAAAAAACCCGTCAAATGAACATTTTTACATTTTTGTAATCGTTAGCGTATTGAGATTCAATGTTAAATTTCAGGACTGTCGGTCATGCTGATGACAGTAATGGTAAAATCAGAACTCCATCCTTAAACACAAAGTAAGATTGACAGCTGTCCTTTAAATTTCAGAAGTTACTCAATATCTTAACTCAGTAAGGTTTTTTTTTTTATTTCCAGGAAACCATCAGATGAAAACACAGATCAGTTAGTTTAAAACTGAGGAAGAAATACCGGTAGTATATTAAAAAAAAAAAAAAACGCTCATCGTAGCATCCGGGAACTGCAATGACCCGGATGCTATGGAGGATGTTTATTTTTTATTTCTCACTGTAGTTTCCTTTGTTTTGAAGAAGCATCAATTTACAACGTGATTTGTAGTTTTCTTGATTCAACCAAAGATTAAATTATTCTTTCATGTATCGTAAAGAGTAGATATTAAAACCAGAAATAAATTCAATAAAATGAGGAAGATGAGGATAGTCGTATGTTCATTTTACTCTAGATGTAACTGTGGTGGTCGTGATTGCTGAACGATGAGAGCGCACACTCTGCCGAACAGACTTCTGGTCGCTAACTGAAAATGATAATCGTGGTGGTATCCCTATTAATCAGGGAATGTGAGACTACGAGACAGTGGGAATTATTTTTACCTGATTATTGAATTCCTCCAAAACAAAATATGCGTGCATTTTTATCGATGTTCTGTAACAAATACAGTCACAGAGGTTTTATTCGCCTGCCATTAGTTATTGTTAATAATAATAATATAATAATAACAATAAATAGCTTTAATCACTTTGGGATTTATCCTCGACGTAATAAGATACACTATTAGTTGCTTATAGCTAATAGACACATGTAACTAGGAATGTGAAAGTACAAAAGGTAATACCGTCTTATCTTCATCTCTACCTTTTTTCTTGAGGATTTGCATGTGTATAAACAGGAGTGAATTACATATAAATAATTAGCCGTTACATCAGCCAAATTGACAATTTTTTATTTTCTTTCTTCGTTCACATTTTTTCAGTAGTAATATCACGAGAGCGTAGTTTTTTATCGATAAATTTTCTCAATCACGAGTTGCATTCCGAAGCTGAAAAAATACCGAGCGCTTGCGCGAGGTGTTTTTATCAGCTTGGGAATGTAACGAGTGGTTGAGAAAATTTATCGATACTTAAAGTACGCTCGAGTTGTATTTGAAACGAGAATATACCGTCTCCTTTAAACATCACTTCAATTTGCATAATACGACAGTGGCTTCTTGCTTGAATATAAAATTCCTGTATGCACGAAATGATGAAAGTGTACAAATTGTTGCCAGGTGCAATTACTGGTTCGTTTAGTGTTTATAGGATAGGTATTTTCTACCGCCGCCTTCATAAATAAAGCTGTTTTGTTTCTCTTACGATCCGTCATAAATTTACCGAAACCGAAAGTAATCGCCGTGATAGGACGAAGTAGCTTGTCAGAGCGCTTCACCAAAGTATTTTAGTTTTAATGAAAATGTTGTTTCTTAGATTTAAAATAAAATATGCTCCGTAACAATACTAAGTTTTACGATAATTATTATTAATTTATTTTGTACTATTTCCGGTTAATTCAAGTACCGCGGGTTGCCTTTACCGCTACGCTATAGCTTCGCATAGTTGCGGCGTTAGGCCTAACCTAATGAGAGCGGCTCACGCCACTTGGGCTGCCCGTCTTCTGTCACCATGGTAACCAAAGATTAAGAGCACGTCGCCGGAAATTCAATTAATGTGTCATTTGGCTATCTGGTACGTCGTATACGTTTAGAAATTGGTTTAGGCCTACCAATGCAAATGCAATGGTTTAGGCCTTCTTGCAAACGTTCGTTATATTGCGGAAAACAAGGTATCAGGTGAGTCGATCGTAAAAACCAAGATGGAGGGATGAGGCTGACCGTTTAATCTGATAAAATACCGTGTGGTCGTTTAATCGTTGTTAAGGAGACGTGATTGGCTGGTGGCTGCCGTTTGCTGGCTTCCCATTGGTTAATTGTTGTTATAAAATTATGAAGGTATATTCTCATAAAGAAATCTGAAGCAAACCCACTAGAGTGAAAGAGCCCAATCAAAACAGCGATATCAGAACAAATATGACTGCCACCAAGTTCTACATTAGTTGCCAAGCTAATCTCGCCGACTATTAGTTCAAAGGTGAAATGAAAAACCAGCCCATTGCTACATCCCGTGCCTTGGAGAAAAAAAATTATCAGTTGTCAAGTCGGTGCAACGATACAATGTTCTGATAGGCCGAGCTTTGCACATTGTTGTGGTATGCTTTCCTGTATTACACAGGTTTGCTGCAAACGCCTGAGCGGTTGAGCTGTCCGAAAACAAGCCGGGATATTGTTGCTAATTTTGGCGTCTTTGGTGTTGTTTGGGAAATAAAGACACAGCGCATAGTATAACGGCTTTAGCTCTGGTAAGAACCAAATAAATAAATAAATAAGACACGAAAGATGCCGTGAGACAATATCGTCATCTTGACGTAAATATCATATTACATCATTGACACGAGAGGTCTGAGCAGCGAACGCTTACAAATTTATTGCATTACCGAAATACTAGCTGAAGCACGGGTGGTGTTGAATGCACCGTTTGCAATTCTGATTAGGTATGGTAGTTCATGTGTAAGTTCATTTTCGGCCGAATTCGGTTTCTTAAAATTGTTGAGCACACTGGCCAGCAAATGTTGATTTTCCGTCTCTTCGCTAACTCAAACAGTGCATCCAGTGACTCAAATCCACCCCCTCCCCCTGGAAAATGGTTTCCTCTTTCTAACGATCAATTCCATTATATTCTTCCATGTTCATGTTGGTGGAAATATCAGCGCATCATGTAACTCAAACCATCCCCCCCCCCCCCCGGTTAATGATCCCCATTTCCTAATGATCACTTTTATTATATTTTATGAGCCATGTTCATGTTCATGCTGGCGGAAATAAAAAAAAGCTCAAGGCCGTCTCGAAGCTGCCTGTTCGAGAAGCATGCTGTCCTAAAAAGTTTTCTCGCAATGCAATCCCTCCAACTAGACGTGCGGGGCCGTGAGCCGTGGCTGGTCGGTGCTGATGCTTGCACGGCTCTCGACATACCTTTGTATTACATCACGATTACCATTTTGTTTCACCGGCTTCTCTCGGCTGAAAGACTGTTAGAGCCCATTAGTGTCTTTGGCAAAACAAGAGTATGATGCGCGATTAAAGTGGCACTATCACCGATTGAAATTCGTTCAAAATTACCGTGGCACTATCTAGCAGCAGTGATATTGTTAACCCTTATAGCTTGCTCCCAGGCGCACGAGGATGTACCT
>JAHWFP010215378.1:0-23068 GCA_023313725.1 Lithobius niger
TTTTTTTTTTGGCATAAATTTCATGCTCAGCGGAAACATCACAGCTAGACTTTTAGTCACAGTGTGCTAGCTTACAAAATTTTTTGAATGAATGCTTGCGGCGGCATTTACATGATAATTTTTTTTATAACAATACGATTTACAGAAATTGACGAAACATTCTAGAAAACACTGTTAGTCATTATTTTTAACAATAATTTTACAGCATACGACATCATGTGTTGTTTTAATGTTGTTATAATGATCTCCCAAGATCGGTAGAACATGTTTTTTATTACTGTTCAGAACACGTTTTGCAACGTTTTGCGTTAAGAAAAATTTTGAGTTTGGCCACAGCCACCTACAGTAAAGGCCGTATCATCTTTGCCTCCCACAATGCTCTGGAAAACGGCGAATCAAATAACGACGCGGCAAGTTTGCCGAGTGGCGTCATCTGTTGACAGAATTTGGAACCCTGGTCGGTTAGTTTGAAATTTCGCCGCTTGGTGTAGAGATGGCAGCACGTAGCAAACTTGCACTTCCCTCTATGTCAATGGTTGATTTTACTTGCCTAATTTGTCTTAATCTGATCCGGCCTTTACTGTAGGTGGCTGTGGTTTGGCGTAGTAGTACAAAATCTTCTTCGACAGCAATGCAGAACTTCACAAGTCAGTTTGCGTTAGTTTGTGACATATTTGCACTAGACTTCGGTAAAGGAAAAAATTAAACGTAGAAAAATTGAACTACGTATATGAAGAGTTGCAGTGTTTTGTTCAGCGACTTTCTTGGTATAAAAAACTGAAGTTGTCCAGAAACCAATTTTAATATATTTCTTTTTTTCTATCTACCGTTTTCTTTAAACAATTTATTAACAGACAGCGCTACCCTGCTGCTGCTGTAAAATACCTTTTTGGAAAACCGCTGGAACTAAACACATTCAACCTGTATTTAAAATACAGTGGAAAATACGTGTAAATGCAAGACGGCACTTTGAAATAACTGACAAAGATATTTTTTTGGGGGATCTGAAATTCACACAAATAAAATGCAACTTTCAAGTTTTACACCTGCAGTCGGTTATTTAATTTTTATTCACTAAAAAATGTACCAAATCAATTCATTATGAAGTACAACTTTGCTAATTTAATCGCAATAAAAAGGTTACCGAATGTTATAAATTATGTAAAAAAAAAAAAAGAAAAAAGTTCTTTACAATGACCGACTCATATAAAATCTATATTTTCCCTAACGCTGAACTGAAAATGCAGTATAATAAATCCAAGCACCAAAGGCGCATTCCATAATATAATGACCAAAGTCTCTTTCGAAATAAGGGTGGCCTAGAATGCGTCACAAAGGGTACGAAAATCTCCCAAACTTTTTCTAGAAAAATTGGTTACACCCATTCTTAAAGAATAAGCCATTGTAATTAAATCACTACAAAAACTACGTAAAAAAAATAATAATAAAATAAAAATACACTTCCCACCTGCTTGGGATATCGACTTGGGATATTTCGTTTTAAATTTATTTTTTATGCATTTATTGCTTTGTAGTTTGTACGGGTGTTCTTTTTAAGCATGGCTGCAGTGTTTTTATGTGTTTTCTCGATTTTGACTTTGTGCTACTTCGTTGTGCTTGACAACGAGACATTGCGAGTCTCGATTTGTCGCATTTTTGTGTGTATTTGTGCATTTTGCTGTCTACTTTTCTCCCGTACTTTCACGTTCCAATAGAATTCCTAGCGGATATCTTGTACTGAATACCGCTTCACAAACCTTATTTTGGCTCTTTTTTGATATCGTCAGTACTACCAGGAGCATATCAAGAAAACGAGGCCAATAGCACGTAAGACTTAAAACAAGTAATAACAATAATCTTACATTATAAACCAAAGTCTCATAGCAGAAATGAAGCAACCGCAACGACGACCCCCGGAAGGGGAACAATGAAAACGTGCGAGTGTGTCAATTCTTGGGCTTGAAGGTGAAACTGGGACGTTGTTGCCCTGAAAAGAAGTTGAAATCGGCACATTATTACCTCGACTAACAATTTGCTCTGCGCGGTCATCGCAAAGGCATGTCTTAAATGACGTCATGTACGAAGCACGGTTATTTTCGCACGCTAATGGGAGTGGGGAGGGGCCTGAACGGGGAATGCCCGTTGGTGGGGCAGTGCTTATGTTAAAGCCACTATTTGATTACGATATTGCTTTGCGGAGGGAGAGGATTGACAGAAAGGGGGAGTGTTACACAAAGAAAAATTGACTGTTGCACTGAACGATCAGGCAGCACCGAGCAAATACTGGGAAACAACCACGGGCCAAACAAATCCCCAGACGAAGCCGGGTACGATGCTAGTAATAAGTAAGTTTGTTGCAAATTTGCAATTGGTGTGAAAAGGACCACGTGGGCCACTGACAACCAACCAGCATTAAAAGCAATGGGAGTTAATAAGCGGAACAGTGCCAAAAGTACCCGTATCGGAGGGAGGGGGGGGGGGGGAGGCAAACTGCGCAGGGGGTTGAATTAAAAAAAAACATTAAAATCTTTGCATAAATTTTGAAAGATTAGAATTCCGGAGGGAACGCTTAAAGATTTCAAGCCTTTGAGAAAACACAACCTAATCCAAGAGGCTATTCCTCACCCGGTTTGTAAAGAAAAACTTGCGACAGTTTCCATTTGCCCCATTTTTTGCATGTTTCAAAGAGTGGACGCGAGTACTTTCCCCGATCATACCTCAAAGAAAAAATAGTCGAAATCAATGAGGCCGTGCAAAATATTTCGTTCCCAGGATTACATAAAAAAACACAAACAGTGGTACCTTCATCAGAGAGGTTCAAAATATATACAAAACCACCTTACGTTATGCCATAAGTGGTTCAACCATGATGGTATGGTATGTGTGCCGCAGCAAGGGCTGTGGGCTGATTTCTCCTTTCCGCAGCCCACAACCCATGCTGCGGCACACAAACCATACCATTATGGTTGAACCACTTATGGCATAGGCTAATGTAAAGTGTTTTTGCACATGAGCAGCTTATCTTATGCAAGGGCTTCTCTCAACAAACCCTCTACCTGGTGGAGAAAGGTATTCGAACCACGGTAAATGCATGGAATTTTTTTTCAAATATTCACAGTAAATTCCTTTATTTAGTTATCAAGGAGCACACGACAGTTCCTGTTACTCCAATTCTTATACTATTTGTCGAAATTGTGCTCGTAATTCTCACTGCTAATTTCGAAGTTCGTTTCAAGTTTTTGTGAAAACCACTCAGTTTCTACTGACACCATTGATCACGTGACCAAAACTTTTGCCTAGCTCTACTTTCCACAGTTTTTTTCCTTTCACACAAGCCTCAAATCGAGCGTCACACATTGGAAACAGATTCTTAACATACATGAAAAAAAATAAATAAAAAATACTAGAATGCTGTATTGACAAAATTCTAGGTAAGATTTACCTTTTAGAATCGAACACAGGCTTATGTCGGTTATTAAAAATCCAGAAAATATGCTGATTGTCTACTTTCAACCATATTTTGGGCTCGTTCGTTTTAATGTGGGCTTTAGGAGGGAAGGAAAGAAAGCTGGCGCACTTGTCACTGACTCCACCTGTCGGAACGAAAGAAATTGTTGGGGTTGATATATGTTGAATCTCTCTGGTGAAGGCATCGCTGTTTTTTATGTAAAATCCTCGGTACCAAAATATAAGACTTGTTTTAATTCGCATGTGCTGTTGGCTTCGGTTTCTTGATAGGTTTACCGCACATTACACTCCTTGGCCGGGGCCGTAGGAAGGCTAAGGAGAGCAAGGCGCCCGCCTAGGGTACCGCCTTACTGGGGGCGCCACGTCGAATTCCTGCTAACTGCCTAACCGCGGAAGTGGGTGGTAAAGCACAAATATAGTTTTAACGGATGGCGTTGCACACAAGTCCACAACGCCCTAAGAAGGAGATGAGTTTGCTTGTATTTGGTTTAGTGTTCGCGTTGCAATTTCCACATGTTTTGTTAACCGATTATTCGTTTTTTCTTTAATGATCAGAAAACCGAAAACTGAAATAAAAAAAAAAAGGTTTATAGAGAGGCACTTGGGTCTTGCTTCTTCGGGGAAGGCTTGCATCCCAAAAATGTGAAAATTGGGCAAAAAAAAAGCCCCCGATATTTGGCTTCCGGTTGAAGCAGTTATTTTGAAGTGTTTATTTTCAATTTGTTATACCAAGGTTATACTGCAATAGGGCAATGACACGACGTAGTATTATTGTATATAACTATGGTGGAGCCAGTTACTGGGTTAGCCGCAAGGTGCACTGGTGGGGAAAAATAAGAGCGTCTTACTGAAGCCAATGCTATTAGACTGGATTTCTTAGGCCTAAAACGCGCGATTTTTTTTCGATTTGTTGGCAGTTGCTGACATTTTTCGGCAAGTGGAATCTTTATTTTCCAATTACAACCTAAGCAGCATAAGGGATTGGAGAAAACAACGGTTTTTTAAGCCTACGAAATCCACTCTCAAAGCACTGGCTTGACTAGAAGTGCCGTTGTTTAAACCACCATTTTAATCTAGTGCCCCTTTGAAGTATCTCTCTTGTAGCAAAATGACGTCACTGACGCTGCTCTATAGCTTACTCTCATCTCTTTATAGTTGCGGAATTTGTTCAGTTGACAAGCCAACATTTTCATGAAATCGCATTTGTTCGATGAAAAACCATTTTTTTTTTTTTCGCTAATGTTCTCCGTCATCAACTACTTTAATTGCCCAGTACAGGGGTGTCTCGCTCATTTGCTTGGAGTATAGTTAGTATTTAGTCATGTTAATATAATGTTCGTGAATTTCTTTTCTTGAAATAGGTAGTCGGGGGGGGGGGGAGGCCGTTCGGTTGGGTCGCCTTGGGGGCCAAGAGGACTAGCTACGGCCCTGCTCCTTGCAACCAGGACCGGAACGAAGAAGGAGTCACGGGTAGCTAGCTGCAAGCAGTGGGCCGTCAGATTCGTTAAGCGTCTTGGTCCCAGGTGTAAATCTCTGGCTTCATACAGATCTGGGTTTGATCCTGGTGAAGGGAAGTGTATAAAGGATGTTTTTAAAGTCAGCGGCTTGCTTGCTGAGCGCTGAGTTTGCTTGGTCTCGGCTTCATTCGCTTTTCCCATTTTCAAGCTGAGATTAAAAACGACGTTATTTGAATTTGAATAAGCACAAACATGGCCGACAGTAACAAAATCAGTTATTATATCTCTTTTCTCTGTTTTAACGCATTATTAGTAGAGTTTAAGATGATGAGAGTAAAGACAAAGCAATTGAGCTGCTGGCAGCTATCAATATCGTACTTATCACGCACGTATCATGTAGATTTATCGATTGTATGATGATTGTTGCCGATTGTTGCTCCGCGGTAATGGCGCATGCGCATATCGTGCCCCCATACTAGCTGCATAAGCTCAGCGAACTCAGCACCCTTTATCCTCGCTTACTTGGCTGGCCAGCGGCTGCCAAGGCGCTGACTTTAAAAACGACGGAGAAGTTTCTCAGCGGCAAGCGGCTTGAATTAAAAAACGGGAAAGCTTGCCTCACTTCCAGGCGGCTCGCAAGCCGCTGACTTTAAAAACATCCCTATATGTACGGGATTTCTCTCCGGTTGTTTCCCGTCCGTTGCACAAGGGTTTCCTCTGGATACTCCGGTTTCCTCCCTCTTGCAGCAAAAACCAACTCATATGATGGTGATGCCTTCCACTTAACATCTGCCGCTTGGCCCTTCTATTCCATTCTCGAACACAATTCAATCCCATGCTCCACCACTCGTACTGTTGCCGAATTAGTGTCCGTTTTTGCATTTGAGGAAAACGTACGTTAATAATTACGCTGCTTAGTTTTTGACCTATTAAATAATTGTGAAAAATATCTCTTGTGCCACATATAGCCCAAGCACGTGACAATACGCCAGATACTATAGTTTAAACGAACGCAAACCGAGGATGGCATTTTGTTTCTAGAGCCAAGGCCGACTGAAGTAGAAATAGCGTGTCTTGCTTCCCGACTCTACACCAGTTCTCGCACGTACCAGAAACCAAGCCTCTTGGAACTGGTTTGGTAAAATAAAATGTTGGCGACGTTAAAGGGACATTCCTCCCAGCTTCATTTTTCTCGATCCTCCTCATCAAGTACGGCCCCAAAGGTCTATTTACTTACCGTTAGTCTTTCCCTTGCTAAAAATCCGTTTTAAAATGTGGCGTCTACGAGATTTTCGGTTGAATATTGGGGAACTATAATGACTGTATCCTGCACGTAAATGATCCTTTGCGCGCCTACAATAACCTTGAAGTTTCATCTGTGTAGGGGCATGTACTAATTTTAATCGTTTGCTAATAATTACTACGAGATCAATCATCTAAACGACAAATGTGGTAAAAATTAAAATTAATTATGCCAATTATTTACTAGCCTACTAGTCTAATATGCTAGCTTAAAAAATTATAAATTATGACGTTAAAATATGAAAATCATTGCGGTTTGTGACAATACAATCTTTAATTTGAGACAGTTTCGTGTACTATTCCCAAAGCCAACCGAGATAGTAGCTGCGTTCCTCAGTGCGAGGAACGCAGCTACTATTTCATTGACCGTGGCGATGGTGTTATGCGTGGAGGCGATCTGCGCGTGGCTGTTATACAGCAGGCAGAATGTTATAAGGCAAGCGGAATGCGCCTTTAAATGAAAAGGCCTGGCCCTAGGAGCTGAAACCTGCTCTTTCTCTCCCAGGCGGGCTTGTGCAAACGGTGGAATACATATCGAGAGTTAAACCAACACGGTACTCCCACGTCGTGCGGACGTATACGGCTTTTATTCGCTCCTGGTGTTACCAACGTTGTCATTAGCCGGTCGCCCACGCATCCCAATAAACCTCCATTCCCCCAAACTACTTTTAGGGCCGTTTCTCATCCATGTCATTTAGTGGCCTAACGTATTTTTGTTTTAAACTGAAGCGCATCTAATTACGGCTGGCACCATAGTGATACGCCTGGTGGGATATTTTCGTACAAGATTTCGTTCGTGTACCCCTTTCGCGAAGTAATGGCGGTCTACGTAAGACGCCAGTAAAACTGGGCGTTGTTAATATGAACTTACGATGATAGTAGTATATGGGCCCCACGCCTCAGGGAACAAACGGTCGATTATATGGTGTAATTTAGCCCATTTTTGGGTTTATGAGGGCTAATAATTTGCAACCGCGTGCTCTAACGCAGCAAAATAAAGGAGTAACGACTTTGCCAGTGTTCAGGCGAAAAACGCGGAAGAGGGGAAGGAGATGAAACTTTCTTTAGTTTTTTCCTTTTTTTCTTTTAAATTGTTCGTCGTCTCTTATTCATTAATACCCAGTAACAAGTGTTGGAGAGCCACTAAACAGTATCACATATTGTTGTTGTCTAAATAAAGAATATATATATATATATATAGTTTACTATTGTTTGCGCGGGGTATCTTGAGTCCTGGAAGTATTTTACGAGCGACTACGTCTTCCTGGAGGGAGCGGCTTTACTTTAATCGACGGCCGCCATTGTTTTTGTAACCATCTTGGATATCAACAAGGCCCTCTGCTACCAAAAACGCACAATCGATTATCTGTGTTCGTTCAAAATTGGTCAAGATAGGCCGCGCACACTTAAGGTCGTGCGAAATTGAATAGTAAACATAACCGAAGCAAGCAGTCTGCATTTAAGACTGGCCTTGTGAGGATACACGATACACTAATCTGAGAAAGAATGAAAAGACAATTCACCGACTGGGACTCGAACCTAGGACTTCCCGCTGACTAGCCGGGCGCTCTAAGGGCGCATTTGCGCAAGCACTCGCCTTAGCATTCGCGCAACTAGAATTGAATCGCGATGGCAATGGTGTCGTTGCCGTGGTAACAACGCTACCTGGATTACCTAAATCCGACATGGTTTGATTAAATGTTTGCAGTCTTATAATCCGTGACAATTAGATAAAGAATTCCTCCTAATGAAACAATTTTCCTAGTCGCTTCTGAACTCATATATTGACTATTTCCGCTGCAACTGCCGCCATGTTGGAATTTCATATGATTTCTAGCTTCTAGCTCAGAGAATGCAGTGGCGAGTAGTTGCGTAAACGCACCCTAACCACTGCGCTACTGGGGCGGATTCTGGTTTGCAACCTCCAGCCGAGCGAAGTATGTTCAATCTTTAATGCAGACTGCTTGCTTCGTTTACCCTTTACCTTGTGATTTCGTCTTTATTTATAAAATGTAAAAAATAAATATATAAACAAATGTATTATGTAATACGTCTTTTTACCGCGAATAACGAGAATGTATCCAACATTGTGTGTTCAGTGTATAGAGCATCGTCAAGTGACGTCATATTGCTACAAGAGAGATACCTGCAAGGGGCACTAGGATTGAAATGGTAGATTAAACAACGGCACTTCTAGTCAAGCCAGTGCTTTGAGAGTGGACTTCGTAGGCTTAAAAAACCGTTGTTTTCTCCAATCCCTTATGCTGCTTGGGTTGTAATTGGAAAATAAAGATTCCACTTGCTTAAAATTGTCAGCAACTGCCAACAAATCGACAAAAATCGCGCGTTTTAGGCCTAAGAAATGCAGTCTCACAGCATTGGCTTCAGTAAAACGTTCTTCTTTTCCCCCACCAGTGCACCTTGCAGCTAACCCAGTAACTGGCTCCACCATAGAGTTATATACAATAATATACGTCGTGTTACTGTCGTATACTCGGATTGTACGGCATTAAAATAATGTAGGGACAGAGTCAGCATTAACGCGAATGACACAAGACACAGTTGTGAGAGCTTTTCTCATTTGGTAACGACTTCCTGCTTTATTTCATTTAATCGTTTATCTTAAGACGCATTGTTCATTTGGTAGCGATTATATAAGTGGTTTGATACTAAAGACTGAACTCTGTTGTAACGGATTCGTAATATTTTAATATCTGCAGACATAGGGCCTTAGGGCTTCGGGCAGATGACCAGGAGTGGTTAACGCTCGTTAAACCCTTTTTTTTTTTAAATATTTTAATATCCTTATATCCTTGGCTGTAGACATCAATTGTTGTACGAATGGTTTGATTGATAGTTTAATTGAATTGATTTTTAGAGTTGCTTGAATCTATATATATGAATTAATTAATACGCTATAACTTCAAAGTGAGGGATAAAAGAAGCAGATATTCGAATTCCAAATTGGCCTTGTTCGAGTCAAAGAAAGAAAAGAATGCCTCACGAACCCAGGATCTTACATTTACTAGCTTGTTAATAATTTGTTTGTATAGGATAATTACTTATGCCCTTTGTGAATAGGGTGACATCCTTGATTTGTTCTTTCTCGTGTGATATCTCGTCATCATTGTATGACGGGATGACATACGGTATACAACTTAGCACGTATTTGGAAAATGAAGTCTATAACACTCGTTCCTTTCATTTTAGTCTGTACAGCCGACCGGCTGAGAAGACTAGACTATATGCAACGACTTTGTCCGTCCGTCGCTTTTTTCAAATTCGCAACGGTACCAGATATTGTCGACCATTGTTTACAACGTTAGATTCAGTGTGAGAAGTTAGTTAAATAACATGGCAAATTAAAACATCGTTACTTCCTTATAGCTAATAGACTTCTTCGTCGTAACTAAATTGAATAATAACATTTGATCGTCGAATTCAAATCCTAAATTAAATCCTAAAAAAAAAAGAAATGGATTTTAGCTTCGTTTAAATAGTCTCATCGCATTGTTGCATGAATGAATAGGCTTACCGTCGAACCAAATTTTCCATTAGGCCTATACCTTCTACTTACGAAATTAAAACTGCATTTTTAAAAGTAGGCCTAAAAATGAAAATTAGGCCTAAAATCATGTTACCATGGCAACATCAAGTTGCTACGAGACACTGTTGGCTTCATCAACAGCGTCTCTCTCGTCACTTCCCTATACTACCACTGATCTATATAGGCTACGTTGTGCGTTACGTTGTAACACTGTAACTGTGTGCCTGAAGGCGCACCGTGTTGCAAAAATGAATAGGCTTACTATACAATCCCTATCTCCGTTGGCTGCTACTTACAAAATTAAAACTGCTGGTTAAAATTAGGCCTAAAAGCTGACAATTAAGCCTAAAATGTAAAACGGGCCTAAAAACTAACGCATTTTTAACCGGCAATTGTGATGGCTACTGCTTTTAGATTGGTATAATAGAGATAGCTGTTGTAGTGCATGATAGAGGTGTGCGCCTCAACAATGGTAGAGGAGGAACTGTGCAGAAGACCGGTGCGACTAGGCAGTCGCTGTAGCCGCCTGTTCTTGCCTTACGAACACGGAAGCCCTACAAACCGTGTCCTAGTAAAAAAATTAAGAAATAAAAAAAAACGTAGGTTCGATTACAGTCGTGATGAGACGTGTATTTTATTGTCATTATGCTGCTCATTTGTCATCGCTAGCAGTTTCTCATGTTGACTCCATTGTTTTCATCATTTGTTCCTATAGTAATTAACTACTATAATTTGTTTCTTACCCGTGGGCTTTGAAAGTGTGCCATGGTTCAGATGAAATGAAAAGCAAATGCCAATGTCGTGTAAGTGCCAACTGCTCTGTAAACATCGATATTCATCTTATGTGTGATATCGTTTGAATAGAAACCCATCCCGCAACGCGTGTTTGATCATCCGTAAGTACAACCACCCATACAATAGCTTCAAGTAACGAAGAAGTTACAATTTCTGTGTAAGGAGTTTTACGTACCCAATTTTGGATTATTTATTTGTAATTGATGTGTTTCAACTTGTATTAACAGATTGGGGTATGTAAACAACACCCAAGGCTATAGGTACGTCTTTTGCATGAGCTTGCCTACGTATACTCCTGTATGAGTGACACAGATTCGTGCATATTGATTTAAATATGTATAATAAAAGACGCACGTTTAGTTGAACGGCTTTGAAAAATTAAATGTGCTGTGGGATTCAAAAAGAGAGCCAAGTCTCGAACTGATACCGGGTTTGGCAAATTTTTCACATTCACATTTATTCACATTTTCTATAAGAAAAGGGCTGTGATGCCTCGTACTCTTGTCGATTGTGGTATGTAAAAGATTTTGTAGCGATTGGTCTCAGCTTTCGCCAGTAGGTTCGTCAATGTTGGACGCTCTCGTGCTGTTGCTAATTGCAACTGCACCACAATTGGCCTTACAAGTGAGACCTATCTCTTAATCTGCCTCCCTTCCAAGCATTTTACAGTTGTCCAACAAATGTATTATCTTGTAACAAAATGTATTTCAATTCTGTTGTAACAACAATGTAACTCGTGCACTGCCTAGCCGACAATTGTAATAGATTATCTGTTAGGCAACAATGTAGTTCCAACCCCTCCTTCATTCCAAATCTGACTGCAGCCATCGTAAGTTGTGTTTGTTTTCGATCTTCACTAGAAATTATTCCCCAATTTCCCCCAATTTTCCCCATTTAAGTTACGTCATGCCCCAAACAATTCACCACTATTCACCCACATCACATTAGTTTAAAGCAGGGATTTGTGTCGTGGCAGGCGAGTGCAACATCTAAATTACTGACCATTAAAACATCGATAAGCAATGAATCTACTCTAAATAACTTTCATCCTTTCACCATCGTTTGCTCACCACATCAACAGAACCGCCCCAGTCAAACTCCCTGCAATAATAAGATTTTCAGATTGGAATTACCTAGCGAAAATGTCCATCTCGCTTTCTGCCGCTATGGTGTCGGCTGGGAGTGCATCAAAACCTCCACATATTCTCATTTTTCAAACAGATATTCGTGATGCCTGCAAGCATTTACGGCGTATTGTATTTAATTTTGCTCCTTGAAGTTCTGAGAGGGTAACGGGTTTTCAGGTTCAAATGAAATTTAATGACAGATTAGATAAACGTCTCTCAATGTCTATTGTGGACATCAAAGATCGTATTGCAGTGTCAGTTTCTTATAGCAGTCGCCATGTACCCTCTAGAAATAAATGTTTTTCTTCTATAGATGTCAATCCCTGTCGTTGACAGCAGTTGCTTTTTGACACTTGTTACGGTGGAAGTTTTGATTCAATTTGGACTGTGCCACGCTATCGTGACGACCTGTTCAACCTCCCTCGCCCTTCGCCCAAATAACAATTTCTTCTGACGGCACTATTCAACCTGAACAAGGTCCTTGTCACTTATATTTCGCATCATGTTAAAAGCTACGAACAATCACCAATTCTGGGAAAAATAAGAAATTGCATACAAGGCGATTTTCAATAAAAACGACTGCTTAAAGATGGATTTCCACACATAGGAAAATGATGTGACGCTAAATGCAATCTCCTATATGTCCTTTACTGATTTATTTACCCTTTGTAAGACGAACAGATAGAAAGTTTGAATCATAGAAAAGTCGGCTACGTCGTGCTTACCTTACCTTTCAAAGGTGGGTGATTTTCCAAAAAAAATGTAGGTGGGGATGGGCATCCCTGCAAGAACGTCAACTTCAGTTCAAATTTATTCGTAGACTTCCGCCTACGAATATATTTTGTACGGCCTGACCCATTTCTCGCTTTAATATGTAAGGGCGCGTTAACGCAACGACTCGCCTTGGCATTCTCGCAGATAGAATTTAATCGCGGTGACAGATGTGTCGTTGCCATGGTAACAACGCCGCTACCTGGATTAGCTAAATCCGACATCGTTGGAGTAAATGCTTGCAGTCTTATAATCTGTGACAATAAGAAAGAATTTCCTCCTGACGAAACGATTTTCCTTGTCGCTTCTGAACTCTCACATTGACTGTTTGCGTTGCGAGCCGGTAGAGATAAAACCGCCGCCATGTTGGAATTTTAGATGATTTCTAGCTGCTAGCTGCGAGAAGGCTGCGGCGAGTCGTTCCGTAACCAAGTTGTCGACGCGCCATTAAGCCTCAATCCCCCCTCCCCTCGTTCCGTAAATGCGCCCTAACACTGCATGCGCAACCACACGCACACACGCTCGCTCGCATGCACGCAGGCACGCTCGCTCGCATGCACGCAGGCACGCTCGCGCACGCACGTACGCACAAAAACAGATCGACCCAAGTACGGGCCGTACTTGCGTATGTGGCACTGATTACAAACATTTACAACAAGTAGCAGTCTGCGTTTGTAGTCTCGAGTAAACTGTGAACGATCTTTTACAATATGGTTCCAAAATGGCGCCTTTAATTTCCAACATGATCGTATGGCTTCAATTCCCTGTAATTGTTCTCGAGACGCGCATGAATCCGCCTACCCGCGTCAGCACATTAATTTCAACTTGCAGTGAAGCCTAAGAAATCCGCTCTCAAAGCACTGTCTTGAATAGACGTGCCGTTTTCCCCTTACATTTTAATCTAGTGCACCTTGTAGCTATTACCTCCAAATTGTATCTCGTAGCCAAAATGACGTCACATGACGCTGCCCTATATCTTGCGAATTTTCGACAGCGTATACAAAAACACCTGTCTTCGTCAGGCACATAAATGTACTGTCCACTCTCAAATCGCATTCTTACTGCTTGAATGCTAATTTGAGAGCGGACAATACATTTATGTGCCTGACGAAGACAGATGTTTTTGTATAAGCTGTCGAAAATTTGGAAGATATAGGATTGCAAGTGTCTGTGTAAGATATTTGGGAAAATATTTTTGAAGTTTTGGAAAAATTAGTGTAATCGTGATTGTCGTTTTCCTACTGATAATGCTGACTCTCAAAGTAAACCGTACGAATTTTTTTAAGCCTAATATTAATGAGTAAATTAAGCCTAATAGCGAATCCATACGTGCACTTAGCTTACCTTTTGTCCCAAAATGGCGACTTTTATTTCGAACATGATTCTAACTCGAATGGTTCACCTTTTCATGCCCTTCAGTAATAAGCCTAATATTGATAAGTAAATTAAGCCTAATAACGAATCCATATAGACCTCCATGCTACTTAGCTTATCTTTTGTCCCACAATGGTTACTTTTATTTCGAACATGATTCTGGATCGAATGGTTCACTTTTTCATGCACTTCAGTAATAAGCCTAATATTGATGAGTAAATTAAGCCTGATAACGAATCCATATAGACCTCCATGCTACTTGGTTTACCTTTTGTCCCAAAATGGCAACTTTGACTTCGAACATGATTCTGGCTCGAATGCTTCACCTTTTCTGCTATTCAGTAATAAGTCTAATATTGATGAGTAAATTAAGCCTAATAACGAATCCATATAGACCTCCATGCTACTTACATATCTTTTGTCCCAAAATGGCAACTTTGACTTCGAACATGATTCTGGCTCGAATGCTTCGCCTTTTCTGCTATTCAGTAATAAGTCTAATATTGATGAGTAAATTAAGCCTAATAACGAATCCATATAGACCTCCATGCTACTTACATATCTTTTGTCCCAAAATGGCTACTTTTATTTCGAACAGGATTCTGGCTCGAATGGATTACCTTTTCAAGCACTTCATTAATATAACTAATATTGCGTGGTAAAATAAGCCTAATAACAAATCCGTACAGACCTCCGTACTACTCTGTTTACCTTTTGTCAAAAAATAGCGACTTTAATTTCGAACACGATTCTGACGTATAATAGTCCAACTTTTCGTGCCATTAAATAAGTAAAGTCTAATACTGATTAGTGAATTCAACCTAAAAGGCCGTAAGGCGTTAGCTTTGGTGTGAAGATAGCATTTCCATTATTCCAAAGCTCTCAGAACCTATAGGTGTAATTTTAACTGCCGATTTAACCTCGTAAGTGGTAGCTGTAGTGAACTGCGTTACATGATAGTTTGATTCATTCATGCAACATGGGATGTAGAGTCGATAGCAACCGGGAATCTTCAAAATATCATACGCAGCCATGTTATTGTTTGGTGTTGTGGTATAAACACGTTGTCTGTAGTGTAATTTCGTTTTATATATATATATACCGCTTCACCGTGCCTATTCGGTCGCCATATTAGAGGGAATTCCTCCAAAATTCTATATTAAATTATGCGATTGTCTGTCGTTAATGGAATCATTTAACTTTTCCCGTGATTGCCTGCCTTTCTGTATAGTGGTACAAATGCGACGAGCAAACGTTATGATTTCGTTGAGTTTCGTTGAAAACGATTGTTAGCTATAACCTACGGAGGCAAAGATGTTTTAATTTGCCGTTTTTTGTTAAGTTCACCTCATTACTAGCAGACAGTGTACACTTCGTTGGGATATTTTAAGTACTCAAGATTCCAAACTTACAATGGTGAGTGTTAGATCGATATATTCGAAAAAGCGTAATTTCGTCTTATAATTGATCGATTTACGGCTAATTCGAGCTGAACAATACTTTTTGAGCTTTCAAGCTATGTGAACAAAATTATTCCACTCCATCCTTTCGTTTGGGTTCCATTCAGACTACAAATATGCAACCAACCAGCCAACCAACCTACATCTTGGAGTTTGGTGTTCATTGAAGTAAGCTTCTCTTGCTTGCTCTGCTAAAAAGATACAGTTGTTTGTTACATTTTAAAATGAAACAAAGAACGCGGCCTATCTTGAGTTCTCCGCAGAACGAACACAGATAATCGATTGTACGTTTTCAGTAGCAGAGTGCCTTGTTGATAACCAAGATGGTTACAAAAACAATGGCGGCCATCGATTAAAGCCACCCCATTCAGGAAGATGTAGCCGCTCACAAAATACTTGTAGGACTCAAGATAACCGCGCACACAAAACACAAAACGCAAAAAAAAACACAAAACGCACATAAAAATCACCAAACAATTCTGGAAGCAACAATTTGTGTAAGGAACTTCATGTGTCGCGTACAGGTCTGGGTTACTAGTCCCAATGGCGTACACAGGAGGCGGGCAGGGAAGGAAGGGAAGGCATTGCCCCTGCCATTGGAAAAACGCCCTTTTTGCCTTTTAAAAAAAAAAAAAAAAATATGGGCTATTTTGGTTTTCTGAACTAATAAACGTTGGTGCTGAAGCCAGAGAAAGGGCTTAGAGGGCTAAAAAGGGCAAAGAGAAGGCTAGTAAAGGGGCAGAAAGGGGAATAAAGGGACAAAAAGAGAGACAAGCTTAAAAAAAGAGTAATAAAAAAGTACAAATAAAAAATCCCCAGGAAAAAAAAATCAGCGTGTCCTTTTACAAAAGTTGCCCCTGCCCTCTTGGTTGTCTGTGCACTCACTAGTCCCACTGGACATGGACTAACTACCTTTAATATTTTTTTTTTAATTTAGGAAGGGTTTCTTTAATCCATTTTTTTTTTTCATGTTTCATTTTTAGTAGCCTATAGAGCAGTGACACGACGTAGTATTATTGCATATAACTCTATGCTGGAGCCTTAATGGGTTAGCTGCAAGGGGCACTGCAGAGAGAAACAGAAGGGCGTCATACTGAAACCAATGCTGTTAAGAGTGATTTCTTAGACCTAAAACGCGCGATTTTTGTTGTTGGAGAAAACAACGTTATTTTAGGCCTAAGAAATCCGCTCTTCCGTTGTTTTTCCCTCCATTTTTATGTAGTGCACCTTGTAGTTATGCCCTCCAAAACCCATACTTGTTCCAATCTGGTGCCAATATAGCGGCAAATGTCACTGATCTATAGCGTAAGGTGTTTTATACTTTTTTATTGTATCTCTTTATTTCATTAGATATCTCATAGTTTTATCTCTTGGGGAAGAGGGAAATTGTATTAGAGCAATGCAACATTTCAAACAAAAGTTATATAAGAACGTAAGCGGGGGTGGGATTCGACGCTACGACTTTTAAATGGCAGCGGCGGATTTTGCAAGTGAAGTGAAATTATTATTTTCGACTTCTTCCCCCCCCCCCCCCCGGTTTTCTATTAGGTTGTCGTATAAAGGGGAACCCACCTTAACTGGCATTTTATCAACATCTTTATTGAAGGCCTCAATTATTATTCAACAGCCGTTATGTTTTGATATTGCGCCCATCTTAATATTCCAAACACGTTTAGAAGGTGAAATCCGTTCGTTGAAGGCACTTGTGATTAGCATCATCTGCGTAAAGAGATGGAAAGATGGAACACATGAGGCACTGCAAGAAGATTCAATCAAAGTCAAGATTGTAGAGATTTGTTGTTAGGAGTAAAACGACGCCAACATCAAAGAGGTGACTACGTCGAATGGCATAACATGAAACCGTTGCTTGGCTCAAAACCCATGACTAATTTTGGCAGTTTAAATTTTGCGTGAAAAAATTGTTTTCCTTAAGAGACAAGCACGGCTAAAAGGAAGTATACCTGAATATGTCGTTGTCTAATTTGTTATTAATTAGCATAACTATACATGCAAACTCGTTTGTGTATGGCAATCTTCGAACCGAAATTTTAGTATTACAGGCTCTAAAATTTTTTTTTTACGAGGAAGATGCATGAGGAAGGTTCGTTACTAGCCAAGACGGATCCTTTTTTTTGTCATTGCATTGACACTAAATTATTATTACAAACAAAAATGTCAAGTGCGCCGTAAAAAAAGGGGTATATAAAGTATCACTTTACTCATTGAAATTTTTTTTTATGGATAATCGTGAGGAAGGTGCGTTAGTGATCAAGGCGGATCCTTTCTTTGTCATTGTATTGACATTAAATTATTATTATTAATATCACGCCAACATAGAGAATCAGAAAAAAATATTTTCTACCAACATAGAATATAGTATTGAGTTTTCATCGCTATTAGCTTAAAAAGACGATGTTTGTAAATTGTTTGAAGGTTAGTTGACGTATTACCCAGTGACAATAGGTGGGCTATAGTGATGTCATCAGCAATACAGCGTCATCATTGTTTTTCCTAGTATTAACTTGCATCTCTGTATATGTCGAAAAGGTAAGTATACGAATTTCAATGACTTCTGTGTTACAACGTCATCTTAGCTTATGTTAGAGTTCGTTTGCGCACTAGAATTTCAGAAAATTGGACAGGAGGAGGAGTCGTCGGGGCTAACAATGTCAAAATGTTACAATGCTGCAATATGTAACAATGGGGTTACAATAGGCGAGGCGCACAATATCGGATTATAGTTCACTCGAACAAGATGCTACTATTAGGGCGCGTTCACGCAAAAAGGCCTTCTCGCTCGCCGAAAGCTATTTACTAGTCAACCGTTATTTATTTACGATTAGTTTCCCGTTGCTACTAAATGAATGTGGTAATAGATAACAAATTGTATGTATTATAAATAACAACACGGATAAAGAACAAAGTGCTACAGTAATTTTAAACATTGCTACAAGATTGGTGTCATTTCTCGCTATTTCCAAAATTTGCTGTTCACCTTCAAAGTACAGCTTCTAGCAATGATCAAACGTCGGTAGAATAAAATAGCTTCTCGCAGCGAGAATTCAAAAACCAACATGGCGTCCATTTCGTGGCTATCGAATCGAAGACAAACCATCGAATTCCGGCATACAAAAAACAGTCCGTCGTCTTGTACTGCAGTAAAAATTGTTTTCTTAATTGTTGTCATAAATCGATACTCAAATGTTGCAAGCATCGTACGCCGTGTCACGAGGCACAAGGAGAAAATTTATGTCTGCGTCGTTGCCATGGTTACTAATACGCATAGACAACTCGAAAGCCGCAAAGCTGGTAAAGGCGAGAAGCAGGCAACAGATTTAGTATTGATCAAGTAAAAGCTAGTGAGGGAGAAAACTGCCGTTGCGTAAACGAGCCCTTATGGTGGGTGCTGGGAAAGCAACATTGTCGTTGTTTGAGTTAGCTAGCTAGTTGTGGAGAACCAAAATTAAATGGTCTTGATTTTTCCTTAAATCTTCAAGTTTTAAACCGTAGGGTGCTTAGTCTTAAAATTTGATGCCTACGGCAAACAGTAAAACGCTACAAAATTGAAAGATAAAAATGCATACACAAAATGAACACGTAATTACTCAAACGAACTAGAAATAACCACTTCAAACGACCTTCAAACGCAAACACAGGCAAAAAACTGCCTTAACTAGGAGTCTGCTTGTTTCACAAATTATAAATGCACTCAAAATACAGATATACCCACTCACACGAAACAGACGCAATATATGAAACAACAAACACAGACAAATATAAAAAAAAGTCTGTGTAATACACAAATTATGCGTGCACGCCCCAAACACCGAAACATTAAACTTTTCAAATATAAACTGGGTTTTCTTTCTGACATACCCATTGATCGAAAACAGTACTTGTTCCCTGGTATTGGAGTTCAAATTAGTAGTTCGCTGCGTACGAGTGAAATCTAATCCGTTTCTATTCGTGTGCTTTCACGGCTGTGAGTATGGGGATACGAGCTCTGTTTTTTTTTTTCTAAACGGCGAAGCCGTCTTTTGCTCAGTTATAATACTAAGTTTTCAAAGAGATAATTTAGCTGTTCAAATGCAAGAAAGTATGAAGAGCTTTACCAATCTTCCATTCAACATTGCCCAATTAAGAAATTTGGGAACATAAATTTCACTTGAATCCAACAGCGTAAAATTTTTATTTACATTTATACCTCCTTTGGTCCTGAGACAGTTGAACGTTGAGGATCTCTTCCCCATTGAAGAAGCCGTATTTTTCAAATGCAGAGTAAATTTAACACGAAAATACGTATAAGGTGGCACCAGTTATGGATACTGTAAAGAATTTTTACAATATCGATAACTGTTCGCAAATTTTTTACATTTTTACGCTCAGGAAGAGGACGATCAGCTGATGACTATAACTGACAGGGGGCAAGAGGTAAAAAATATACGGTAAGCCTTAATCCCCTGTTTCCCCCTTCAAAACCGATAGTGGATAAATTCCCCTTTTGATCCGGACATTTTCGTCCCGGACATTATCCCCGGGCATTTCCCCAGATACTGTCTACAATTAAAACAAATGCCTGATACAAAGCAATTTGTTTATTTTCATTAAATATACCTACATTAAAAGTGGTTTATCCTCATTTTATTCGAAATTCACGCAAGGGCAGTAGGTGGGAGTGAAACTGCATGGGGTGGTAGTGGTGTTATTGTAGGTTAGGTTAGTTGCCGTGACTCGAGCGAAATTTGGCTGTTTTGGGATAAGTTAGGTAGGCCTACGATGTAATTAAAAAAAACCAAATTCTTTCTGGGGGGAAGGAGGGAGGGAATAACCGAGGGAAATAACGTAAGGGAGAAAAATGTCAAGGTCAAAGAGGAATATGTCTGCTGTCGTTTTTTAAGGGTTAATTGTCCAGACTCCGGAGGAATTGATATTTTTCAAACAAGCGCTTGACTGCTACTGACTCTTTCCTCGTGTCAGACTGTCTATTGAAATTACTTCCATTTGATAATTTTACGTTTTTCAAATGTGCTTGTTTGCCTTTGGACATTAGATCTTTTGGGTGGTGGCAATCTCACCTTCTACTTTTAGATCGATGCAGCTTTCGTTCGTCCTCTAAAGTTCCTGATTTGAATATTATGGGTTACCGCGTGGCAGTGCATCTACCGGGCTTGGTGCACGCGTGGCCTGCAGGCATGTTCCGTTTTGTTTGCGTCCAACACATCCGATTGGAATTGACGCGTGTCATGGCCGCTCGCTTGCCTTTTTCTTCGTCTTGATGGCTCGTGACGTGGCTAGGGGTTGCTCGGTTGGGGCCGCGTGCAAATCTCGTTAGATGCAGCGTTCGAGAACGTAGGGGGTTGGGAGCTTTGAGGCCAAGGCGGATTGACACGTCCATCACTCGCACCTTTACTTCTACGCCAATGATATTTTAAAAGACGAAATTTTGCCCCATCTTACTGGTGCAGAGCAACCTATATATACAGATGGAAGCCTTTGTAGTTTTATTGCACCGGAATATTGGTCTAAGACGCTTTTTACAAGGGACGTCTGCAAAAAAAAAAAAAAAAAAAAAAATAACAACATTAGGAATATAACAAAATTTATCTAAAATTTCCCTGTACAATTCTACATTCCTTAAAAATTTATTTTGTAGGAAGCCGATGTTTAAAAATAAAATCGCCTCCTAGATTGGCCACGCTCGCAAATTCATAAGACCTATGCACACATTTTAATTTTCGGTCAAGTCGGTCAAGTCCTGTCGTTGGTCGCAAAAAAACTGATGAAGTAAACAAATAAAACCGGAAGCAAATCCCACACACTACAATTGACAATCAGCCATCTTGAATTCAAGATGGCTGATTGTCAATTGCAGTGTGTGGAGCTTTGCTCCCGTTTTTATTTGTTTACTTTGTCTGTTTTCTTCTGACCAAAGACAGGATTTTTGTCCGAAAATTGAAATGTCTGTGCATGACTTATGAAACTGCGGACGTGGCTAGTCAGGTGGCAATTTTATTAAAAAAAACATTCTACCCTCATCACACCTACCCCTCGGAATGTGACCACGTGATGCCCACAACAATAGCAAATGGCATCATCACAATACCACCAGAGGTGTATCGCAAATTTTCATGTACTTGCTGTTTTTGGTTTGGCAGGAATTTCATTGAAAGGGTACATAACAGTGTGTTAAAAGATTTACTCGCGCCCCCAACCATTTTATTGTCAAATTAGACAAGAGTTAGGGTTATGGTTAGAGCTAGGGGACCACAATTCCGGAATGTTTTAGGCACTTTTGAAGCAAATCACGAATCCGGAGTTACTGTAATTCCGGGTCCAACAACAGGGGTCAGTATTAAAAAAATTCCGGAGTTAACATAACTCCGTGTTGGTACAATTACGCTATTCCCATTACGCCAATCATTGTAAACTCCACGTCACGTTTATACAATTAATCGATTACGCTACCACTACACGGTCGCCAGCGGGGGGGGTACACGATTTTACCAAGAGGTACATGAAGTACTAGGAGTGGAGTACGTTTGACGACTCGTGTGAGCTACTCGTCTTTTTAACTCGTACCCAAAATACCGAAAATAAAAATTCAACCGTACCAGAAATCGATCCTGCTTCGATAGCTTCCTTGATCTAAGCACCAAAGTGCGTGTCGACTTAGAGGCTATCAGTGTGTGAAGTTTAAGATTTTTAAAATTGCTTATGAGGAGGAGCCATTTTATTGCACTAGAAATTTAAGGTTGGGCGATTTGACCGTAGTCCGGTACCTGTGCGGTAATTCTTTTTGCTGATGTTGGTAGCTTATTGATATTGGTGGTTTCTGCTGAAAAAGCGTAGCGTAGGGGAAAAAAAGAACGGTTTTGTCTCAACAGGGTGATGCAGTCTATATAATTTTGCTCTTTTCTCAGCAAAATGAATAATTAAATGAATATTATTTCCGAGTATGTGAGATATGAAGCTCTTATATTTGATGCAGTGGAAAACGTAAGGCAGCGATTTAAAAAAAAATATTAGTTTAAGCTTATAAAATGTGCCTTTAGCAAGCTGGAGCAGTGAGGGATAACAGACTAGCAGTTTTTTTCACAAAATCTTTAATGAATTCGCGATAATATGATATATCGTGATACCATATGGACAGATAAGCCAACTTTACATCTGTACTTATTTAACAAAACCAGTGGCATGAATGCACAACAACGCTAAAGCGTAAAAAAAGCAGCTGTTAGGTTGCATTAAAAAATCCTTAAAATCAATGAAAAAAGAAACACCCTCGTAAACTGCGATACTACCAAAAAGTGAAAACGACACCGGAGCCGAACTCAGAAACCACGCGTCGCTTATAATTTCTATGAGCATCAGCATCTTGTATGGCTACATCGGTCTTTCTTGTTTCTCTTAACTTTTAGGATTGGTTTTTAAGGATTGACAGAGACGACAGATTTTGATTCATCCGTAATCGACTATACAAAAATTACAAATGCATTTAATTTTCAAGGGATAGTTTTCCCCCTTGGTCACAATAAAACATATATACAAAATAGTTACACCCTTCTACCAAACGTTCAATTGCACCCCTCCATCTTGGAAACACGCACTGATGACCACCAGAAGACCACTGATGATCACCGATTGAGTGGCCATCAGTGCGTGTTTCCACGATGGAGGGGTGCAACTGAACGTTTCGTAGAAGGGTGTAAATATATTCCACCAGGGAAAGGCCGCCAAGGTTAATCCTATTAGCCAAGTTAATCGCAC
>JAHWFP010215378.1:32192-55785 GCA_023313725.1 Lithobius niger
TTCCCTCGAGCTGCACCATCGTGCACCTGTGGGTAGTTTCCATTATTGGATTGCAGAAGGTTGCTCTCGAGCTGCATCATTGCTCAGCCATGGGTAGTTTCCATTGTTGGATTGCAGAAGAGCCATCACTAGCTGTTTTTTATTCGATATTGCTGTCTATGACGCTGATAGTCCTCGATCGCTTCAAGTATTAATAATGTAGATAATAAAATGATGCGATAGGCAAAAAAGGATTTGTGTCGATCACTTTGTGTTTAAATAATTTCTAGTCGAACAAAGTGAACATATATACATTTTTGCCAAGAATGACTTAAGAGCAAACAGCAGTTGGATGACAACAGTTTGTATGTGGACAAACCCAGAAAAGCCAGCTTGGTTAAATAACCTTTTAAAGCCTTTTATTTGTTGAGACTTTTCATAATATTCGATTAGCTGTTTTTAAACTTGTACTGTTACATCACAATTTTGCAGTATTTTTAAGTTCAAAGTTAAAAACGAATGATTTGCAGAAATAAAAGCCAGTGGTATTCTCCAAAGTACGTGATGAAATTGCAATTTGGCTGTCAATTCACTGTCTTCCATATAGGAGGTTGTCTAATAGGTTTCTACGACAGGAAAACAGGTCGGTGCTTTGTCAGTCAAACACGCTGATTTAATTTTGATTTTGATTTAATGCATTTTTTATCCACAAGTTCTTGAAACATCCGTTCTAAATTGGAAATATCGAGCTATTTAATCACTGTGTTTTTTTCCCCCGTAGCCGACCATCCATTGTCAATAATAAGCACACCTGGCACAAAACTGTCAATCGGAAGAGAAAAAAACCTACACGGGGAAAAAAACGTCGAGCGTTTTTTTCCTTGTTCTGCAGACGGTGCAAGGAAACGAGCTTGATTTTGATCTTGTTAACAGACAGAAAAAGACGATTTACGAAACTCAATTTGAGAGCAAATTCAAAGTTATTACAGTTTCGTTGATGATGTTGCCATGAACCTGTTCCGCCACCGATCGTTACACAAGATGGCGGAGAGAGAGATTAATTGCATCACATAGTTGCGACGAATAAAGCTAGCGCCCTCCCCGCCCCCCTTTCGTCCTCAACTCAAGACAATAAAAACAATCGGGTGGAGGAGATAGCATCCAGAAAGGGCAGGAACACCCTAGAAGTCTGTTTTTGTAGTTAATAGCAGCATGGTGATATTAATTTAATCCGTAACGAGCTTGGCACGTCTAGCTGCTTCGTATTCGCCATCATTTCTGCGATTGGATCCGGTCGGGTTTTACAGTACTTCTTCATTCGACCTCGACCAAATAAATTTCTGGATGAGTTCTTCATTCATTAACGTTAACGTTTTAAAAAGCCAGCAAGTGCACATGTATACATTAAAATGCGACGTTTCGGGATTTATCATCCCGTTGTCAAGCAAAAATATTTTATAGCATAAGCTACAAGTCAACAAGTTACACTTAAATGGTTTCCCATTATAAAGAAAGGCAAGCCAGAGCAGTAAAATTAAAAAGTAAAAATATAAAAAGTGAATCCCAGTCAGCGCAAAAGCTGAACTGGGACGACCTCTCCCTAACGAAGCAGGGAAGAAGTGATTTGCAGAGCGGCGGTGGTGGCTATTTATGTGGGATGGCCCTGGTGGGAAAAATTTTCGATTCCAAATTTGTGAAGGATTGGTATATATTCCGAAAACTGTTTATTATTATTAGGCATCAAATGATTATGGACTGGTGGTCGTTGTGTTAGGATGCAAAGTGTTTCTAAGTTAAGACGTGCACGAAAATTATTTTCTTGAAAAATGACTTGCGTATTTTGAAGATCTGGGGTGTGCCCTGTCTTTATCTGGTGCTGAACAAGAGAGTTGGTTTTATCTTTGTATTTAAGGTTGGATTTGTGCGATGAAATCCTTTTCTTAAGTTCCTGTTTCGTGGTTCCTATGTAGCTAGCTGGGCATGTTGGTTCACCACACGGGATTTGATAGATGACATTTTTTTGTTTAGTTTTATCTTTTTGCTCGACTGTAATTTTTGGCATAGTTAGTTTTTTTAAATTTCGTGCTGCAGTGGAGACGAGAGTCAGATTATGGGGAGCCAGCAATTTCCTAAGGTTTTCTGTGGCATGGGGGAAGTATGGAAGGCATATAAAATTGGATACTTCCCCCAAAACTAGCAATGTAGCTACCACTACCCCCACCCCCTATTTCACATGATTGCTTTGTTGGACCACGACCTCAACCCATCAGAAAAAATATGCGAAGATTTCAGTATCCATGGATTGTTAATATCTGGATACCTGGGCTACCTTTTATCCAAGATATCCAAGGATCTTAAGTTCAGTACTGCCCCAGAACCATCTAAAGCATGGCCGAAAGCGGTTATCTGGGATAGAAACGGGGTCTCCAAATGCTCCAACAATCTAAAGACGTAAGAAAGTAGATTTACAAGAAAAGTCGTGGAATGGACATACAGCAGTTCCAAATTCCGCCGTTACAACATTGTATACCAAAGGTGACAATGCGGCCCTTCGCACTCTAAAGTCGGACCCAACCATTGCTATCTGTCGCACTGGCAACCGTTATCTTCAGATGTCAGTTATCTGTTTATAATGGATTATCCTCGGAATTTTTGCCAAGTCTGGTGTTCCTCAGGGGTCGGCTCTTGGCCCCTTATTTTTCAGTGTGTTTGTCAATGATTTAGCATTTATGTTAACAAGCCTCCAAATTCCGCAATTGTTTTATGCCGGTGATCTAAAAATTTTCATAAAAGTTACAAATGTTATTGACTCACTAAAACTACAAAATGCTATGGATTGTGTTTTTTTTGGGCCTGAAAAATGGGATTTAAAACTAAACTTAAACAAATGCCAAACTATTACTTTCCATTCTTATCATAATTTAAATGCAAACTTATTTCTGTATATGATCAACAATACTATCTTAAAACACATCACAGAAGTACATGACCTTGGGGTTGTTTGTTTGGTTATCACGTTCGTAAGATTGTGAAAAAAGCATTTAAAATGTGCGGCTTTTTGAAACGAATCTTATACTTCGTTATGACACCAAAACCATCATCCAAAACGCAATTGTCCAAAATGTAGTACTTAGGCATGTGTAGTCTCGAACCCCACACAGCAATTCCTAATCGCAGAGATACATTTGTTTTAAATCCGGACTTAATAGAGACAATTATTCCTATGAAAACCTATGTGTTAAATTGTAGATTCCGACTCTTGAACAATTCAGACAAAGTAATGGATTAAATTTTTTTTATATAATTTGATACACGGGAAAATTCTTTCGCCTGAACCGCTCAGACATGTATGCATATTCATTCCACCAGTCCAACTAGGTATAACGCTATGGTTGGTGTTTCCAGTGCCAGTACATAGTATAAAAAGATCAATTGGCATTATTATTATCCGTCATTTTGTTGAAGTCACAAGTTAAACCCATTCAGTTCATTTTCTCTTTGGGAAAATAATATTATGAAGTATTTTTGTAAATCCATGCAACTCTCCTTGGTTCCATCATGAGGCATAAAACTCGTTGAACCAATGTTTAAATAGATAATAAATGCTGGCGCTTCTGGTAATTGACTTTGTTGTATTTTAAAAGGAGTGGAAAGATCCGATCTGACCACTTCTTTTGCTGATGTTAACCACTCAAACTACTGATATCGCCATTCGTGTTCATTGCGTCAAACATTCAAATTTATGGTGGGCAGAGGTTACGTACGAAATCAGCAAGCATTTAGTGAGAAGCTTCTCCGCCCGAGAGCATGACTAAAAAAAAATAGTATAATTTAAAAGATCATTAAAAACCGTATAAATTGGCGAACTTTTGAACCTAGAAGTTGAAAATATATGTATACAGGGCCCCCACAACGGGGAGGGGGGAGGGGGGAAGGGAGGGAGGGATGTCAGATGGACCCGCTGTACCCAGGCCCGCAAGGCCTAAACTTTTTTTTTCGCAATTGTGAGTTTTGATGACAGAGTAACGTACTCGATTTGTGCGTATTGTGCATTTTTTGTATACTCCCAAGAAACAACAACTCCAATTCAACGGCAATGAGCACGGAGCAGGAGCACTGTAGTGTAAGCCTGTCGGTTTGTAACGAACGCAGGGAAGCCGTCAAATGTAAGCAGCCAGCATTCATGAGTGAACCAACCCTTTAAGCACATTGTGGCCGACGAACATTATAACATAGTGTTAGCTTTTATGATTTCAGTTGGGGGAGAGGAATCCCGCTGTTATAGTTAGTCCCAGTCCTCTAACTTTGATGTGGGTCCCCTGAATGTATAGTATGCAACGTGGACCATCGAAATATGGGCAGAAAAAAAAATTATGAAGCTATACGAAACGCTACAATGATGCTACTAATTTCAGCTGCAATTTCACTTTAGAAATTAAAAAAAGAAAATTGTGGAAAGGCATTATCAGCAGCGACCGTGTTACCGCCTAATATTTTAAAACCATGATGTCTTCACCTTAATGTTTAACGTTAAATGTTTGCTAATCTGCATAAATTTTATTGATCTAGTATACACTTTGGTTTGATTATATATCACCTTTAATTCTGAATAGTTGATGGTTAGCTTTAAGGCAAGATTGGATTTTGAAAGATTGCTGCCACCGTGCCGTAATTCATTTAGCCAATCTAAAGTCAATTATCAACAGCCCAGTCACTCATCTGCCATCAGGTGCCAGGTAGGAAAACACAATTCACAAAAGTGGTTTCTTGAGCAAGAGCAGACGCTACTATTTTTTCTTCTTCTTTTTTGCCTTACGTTCATTGCCTTAAAATTTCCGATCACCGATTATTTTTTTGTAATTTCAATTTCTTTGAGTTGTGAGTTGTCTGAGGAAACTAATATTTTGGTGTGCACGAACCAACTCATTTTTGAACCGTTTTGGATGTTTGAAGGAGAGAGAAATCCCGTAAGGGGATGGGAAATCCGGGGATTCGAACCAGGGAAACCGCTGATCATGATAAGGCCAACAGAAGTTCCAAAATAGGTAAGAATACACACAACAGTTGCAGACGGAACTGTAGTCTCGTTCTCTACCCAGACTACCAAGGAGGGAAGGGGAGGGGTTGAGGCTTAATGGCACGTCGACAGCTAGGTCATTAGTGCCAGTCTCAGTCACAATGCAGTGGTCGCTGACAAGCTTTCGCTTTTAACGCGCACCTAGCCTTAGCCATGGTGCCAGAAGCATGGCGACAGAAGAAGAAAAGGACAATTTTGCTAGGTAAATCCCATAAAAAATTCCTAGTTTCTTTTACATGCCACAATCGACAGGAGCTCAAGACATCACAGGGCCCTTCTCTTCACGAAAATGCTAGAGGTGGTTGAGGCCAGACTCGAACCCAGGACCTCTAGCACATGAGACGGTCGTGTTAACCATCGGTCACCTTGCCCTATGGTCCCTGAAAAACAGGTATGACGCCTGCTTAACGCAAACTTGCAAAGGCTACTGATCAGACCATTCTTCACACAGCTAACCACTATTATCATTGATCACCAAATACAAACCCTTTGGACAAAACACGTAACCCATTTAACTGTGGTTGGTAGTTTACGATAACTTCAAAAGCTTAACCATAAACTCAAAAAGAACAAGTATACCAAAGTAAATAATCTTCCTGAAATTGCATTGGATGTTTTTTTTTTCAGTTTCCGTTTGTTTTCCGAAACTTAGCTATACCCCGTCCCTTCATGATGGTGTTTCGAAATCACTAATTAAATTCTTTTTCTTTTAATGCAGACGTCACAGAAAAAAAACACATTAAATTTAAATGTCAGCAACTAAGTGAAAGTTCAAAGTGGTAAAGAATTCAACGAATATTCAGGGGGGGGGGGGATTTAAAGTTCATAATGAAGACAAGGTAGAAGTGACGTCAGCAGTTGGAAAAGTTCAAATTAAAAAGTTCATAGGGAAAATGTCGAATTAATGTGCTTTTTAGCTACTAGGTCTGTCGCAGGACAGCTGATTAGTTTTGCTACGAGATTTGAAAGATTTTTTTTACATGCGATAATCGACATGATTAAGAGTTTCCAAATTACTATAGTATTTTAGCCTTTACCCATGCCTATGGTCAGAGTCGCCCAGAGATCTGCTGGTGCCTATATGCCTCCTAATTTGTTATCATTGAACTAAACTCTTCATGGGTAAACAGAACTTTTTGTCGGCTTTTTATTTTTTACCTTTTGTGGTTTTTTGTTTTTAAATCCGTGTCTGCATTCCAGTGAGTTGTTAGTAACAATACCATGGGTAGCAGAGCACCTCTAGTACCCCCCCCCAACTTCCCGAAGCCAGGGACTGAACCCATTGAACACCCTTTTGCAATTTTTTGGGCCTCAGCCGGTGAGCTGGCCACCCTTGAAGCACGGGCTTAAAGCCAAAAGCCACACTTGCTCCCCCCATTCGCCCCTGACTATGGTTAACCAAATTCCAAATCAGCCTTTAGCTAACCTTCAGTTATGTATGCGTAAAGTTAACAACAATTCCAAATTCTGCCGTTAGCTAGCCGTTACCTACATTTAAGGTTAGCCCAAATTCCTTATCATTAGCCTTTACCCCTCCTTAAAGTTAGCCCAAGGTTCAAATATGGCATTAGCTAGACTTTACCCATTCTTAACGTAAACCCAAATTCCAATCTGGCAGTTAGCTGGCCTTTATTGGTGCTTAAGGTTAACCCAAACTTGGTATTAGAAGGTCTTTGCCCTTGCTTGAGGGTAACCCAAATTCCAAATGCGGTCATATGACAGGTTTTGCCGATGAAAGGAAAACCTTGCGTGTAAAAATGGGCTTTCATCATAATTATCATGTTTTAGAAAGCTTTGTTCTATAAAATGTCTAGGAGGTAAAGGTACGATTATAAATGTTGGATTGGCCGAATCAGGCAACTTTTGGTTTAAAAGCGTAATGAAACTTTGACAAGTTAACTTAAAGCGAAATGTGTTGAGGGACTTTAAAAATTAACAAAACTGTTAAAGACAAACCTGAAATAAATTGTTGTTTTAAAAGTTTCATTGTAAGTATTGCCATTCCAGTAGAAACAGGAGGTATGTAAGGGTACCTAATGGAGGTGACCAAGGAAATAAAATGTTCTTTCCGAAAATTAAATCTCGTCCATTTCGTGTACTTCGTAGTTTTCGTAATCTTTCAGGAGGATATAATTTGTTTCACACTAAAACAAATTCATTTAGGTATACTGAGTAAAAGTATTCGTAAACAATCGGCCATAGCAACTGAATCAAAACACTCCATACTCTAATTGTGCCGTCTGAAGACTCTTGTGTTCTCGCAGTACAGATCTCTGTGTACCTGAACAGCCAACAAACGAGTTGCGTAATAGTAGTACAATGTTAGTGTAGCGGCATAACACATTCTTCTTTACAAATCATGTGTACTGCCGCTATACAAACTGTGTTAAATAAATACAGATGCAAACCTGTTTACGTTGCCTTTTGGACTTATATGTCAGACTGCCAAAAGGCAACGCAAATAGGTTTCTAAATAAAGAATAAATTACAAGGTAAAGTGTAAACGAAGCAAACAGTCTGCATTAAAAACTGACCGTGTGAGGAAACAAGATACACTAATTTGAGAAAGAAAGAAAAGACAACTGCCCCGACTGGGATTCGAACCCAGGACTTCGTTCTGACTAGCCCGGGCGGTCTTACCACTGTGATAGCGGTACGGATACTGGCTACAGGCGCCAGTCGAGCCAAGTAGCTGTTCAAGTTTTCTCAGTGGAGACCTAAACATAGTGTATCTTGTGCCCTCACAAGGCCAGTCTTTAATGCAGACTGTTTGCTTCGTTTACCCTTTACCTTGTGATTTATTATTTATTAATTACTCGCATTATTTCTAGTGTGGAGGCCAAGAAGCAACGTTGCTTTCCCTCCTTGTGTATGTTTTGTGGCCTTTAGGTCACCACGGAGAGAGACTAAACAGCTGCTTAGCTTGGCTGGAGCCTGTAGCCAGTATCCGCCCTGGTAGCGCAGTGATTAGAGGGCCCGGTGTCGCAAATCTTGTTTACTTTCATGTTTGCTGGGGCCAATGGCCAAACGTAGTCTTGTGTGTCTATTCTTACATAGGTGGACATTATCTATGCCTTGTGATTTAATTTCCGGTTCCTGCCTCTAGATCCTTCTAGCTTCCATTTCCCATAATACCCTGGCTGTTTCGCGGTTGTCAGGGGTTACCAAAATGTATTTAAGCAAGGGGAGCATGGTAAAATCAGAAAGCCTTCGTGCGAGCCAACTGGCTGGTCCTCTTCAACCCTTGCTAGGTCTCCTAGTTAAGGGGATTTTTGGTTTTTAGGCCTCTAGTAGGCCCAATTGTTGGTAGGCCTTTCCCCCAACCTAAACTAAGCCTTTTTATTAAGCGTCTTTACCCTAACTTAAACCCTAAGTTCCCCAGCTTCCCTCCCGCATTTCTCAGTCTAATTGTGCTTTAGCTCTCCCACAGTTTGCTATTTTCCGTCACCCGGTATAGTCAGCGGGAAGTCCTAGGTTCGAGTCCCAGTCGGGGCAGTTGTCTTTTCCTGTTTTCCTCACAAGGCCAGTCTTTAATGCAGACTGTTTGCTTCGTCAATAGGTTTGCAGCTGTATTTATTTGACTCTTGTTGAGTCGTCGGCTCTCCGTCCTGTTTACACAAACTGTGTATTGCTAGTATACAACTCAGTGAGACCTCAACGTCCTTCAGAGAGTACAGGACAACACTATCCACCTTCTGGACGTTAGCTTGTGCTCTTCATATGGAGGTAATTCCGGAACTAGAGCCACCACACTTATTATTTTTTTAAGGCTTATGCATGCAAATTCATTGTAATAGGCTTTGAGGTTAACCCATCGTTGCACCTAAACCTTAGCTTTGAATTGCTTTCCCGTTTAAAAGTAACTCCAGTCTTTTAAAGAGAATTTTCCACCGAAAAGGATGAATTTTATTCAATAAACTATCTCGTGAGTAGATGGAAGCCCAACTTTAATGGATCCGTGGATTGCGTCGCATTCACCGACCTGGGGATTACTTTATGCATCGGCTCGCCCTTGGCTACGAGTCGGCTTTAAGCTCCTGCAGCGTTTCTGTCCCTCGCTGCAGTGGCTGCAGACTCATCAAGATGCCCTGCACGTGTGCAAACCATTCCTTCAACAGTAATCTTGTGTTATCGCTTTTCGGTTGTGTAGGTTCGCATTTTAATGTCCAAATGGCAAACTAAAAAGTAATGCGGAAATCATTAGTCTGAATGATTGCTTTAATTTTTAAAGTGTAAAGTTACTCGCATTGCGCAGTGTTACTGACGTCAGGTCATCAGAACGCTGGCTTCGGTTTTTATACTAGACGAAAAAAAAAATGATTTTACAGGGTTTGTTGTCGTCTTATTAAATATAAATAGGAGTGGAGAAGTGACATCACATTTGACCTCATTACCCACACGTTCCACGCTGACAGATGGTAAAGATATATCGTTATTAAACAATAGCTGTAAACTCCGAAGCATCGCGAAACACTGAATAATTAAAAACAGAATGATTCATTTGAATTTAAATGAAATGTTTCATTTTTATTCCAACTAGCGGAGTCGCTTGCTTCGCTCGCTCATTCCGCGTCGTCTCGCTACGCACGAGGAGCTTTCATGCTGCAACTCTTGTGCTGCTGACAGACATTCCACGTCTAAACCTATCAAGCAAATGGTCAGAGTGCAGTACGCGTTTTTCGTAAGGCTTCACTGCATAAACAAATGATAACCATAAATCATTCCAACAGTCTGGTCATCCGAGAGCTACGTGTGCGTCGATCCATGCCTCCAGTAATTTCTTTGATTCCAAGAGCATCACAAAAAATCATGTGCTGATTATTTCGACGCAAACTAATTCTAATTATTGCTCACAATTCGTCCATCACATTCCTAAGCGCGCCTGCATTTCATCTATATCATTCAAAACATACGATTTGTTTGTTTCCACATTTGTACGTCTTCTCCTCCAGAAGTAATCCCTATGAAGGTGAGAGATGAAAGATTGAGAGAGAGAGCAAAGCTAGACACACATTGAAAAAATTTACTTTACGTGCAAATCGCTCGCTCTGCTCGCTCAATCCACGCACCACCGTGCTTCAGAAGCACGAATGTTTGGCACCCTTAGCAAAATCCGTCGTCCTTTTAGGTTATTTTTACGTGCATCCTTTTCCAGGTCATCTCGCTTCGTTCGAGGAAATTTTCATGAACAAACTATGACGTCATGAACAAACATCATGAGGGTTTAAAAAAAACACTTTGACGTTACATTTTCAGGGTTTTCGCGTATTTGAGGGTCATAATATCAAGTTACAGCGATGAAAATAGGCCTAACCTGAGCGCAATTTAATTATTTTTCGTTTGCTCCTACTCCCAAGTTTGTATGTGCTTTGGTTCCAGAGAAGTAGACGTACAAACACACACGCACATCGTACGTCCTCAATGATGTAGATTGATTAATTGAGGATAGGAAGCCATTAGGTGCAACAAGGTAATCACGTTTACGTGTGGTATTTGAAACAGATTTTTGGTTCCAAAAATTTTAGGTTGATGCCCCTTTTTTTAAAGTGCTAATGAATTGTAAAGTTTTTAAAATTTAAATTGTATTTGTGGGAAGAAAGATGCCCGACAATTTCCTGTTCACCCGTATATGTATAGTGCATTCTGGATGTTTGCGGGGTATTATCTAAATGGTATCTTTCATGAACTTTGTAGCAATGGATAATTTGTCAGGTGGGGGAGGCGAGTTGGCTACGAAGGGCGTTAGCATTTTTGCTGACCAGTCTGTGTTTAAGCTGAAGAGTTTTTTACAAGTGGTTCGGTAACTTCAATAATACAAGGAATCACTAAGAGGCTTGAGCCCTGTGTTATTTTTTTTTGGTGAGTCAGCCATTTACAGTTTGTGTACCGACAGACGGTGGTAATGGGAAGCCTTTGCAAAAGAGTTTGTGGAAATTGTACTTGAAATCGTCGGACCAATGAAAGTTGACTGGTAGAGGAACACAGACGCGTCTTAACTCATTTTTAAATCCCGCCACTAAGCGAGCAGTTCGGATCTGTATACGATCAAAAGCAGTGGCCCTTGTTGTTTAAGTTGGTTTTGGCATGTGGATTGTTTCAACTTTATCGTAGGAGTTCGAAAATAGCGTAATGTCTAGAAATGCGATGACCTTAGTAACCGGAATGAAGGATATAGTTGGTAAAAAAAACAAACCCATTAAACATATCAGTGCGCATATCGGTAGGACAACGTGCCGAAGAGTCATCAACAAACCTCGTATAGTACAAAACTAGAGGAAGCCCGTGCTATGCACGGGGCCGGTCATGAATTAGGTTTACGGACACATTTCCCGGGACGTTTTCCCGGAACATTTCTCCGGCACTCTTCCCGACGACTTGTCGGATTGATCGACCACTCATTCCTGCCTCCTGTTTGCATGCAGGTAGAATGGGAGAGCGCATTTGCAATCCGGGCGCGAGGAGGGGAGAAGTGATTGTTCGGCCCGACGACTTGTCAGATTGAACCTTTATTGAGTTGATTGACCACTCATGCCTACCTCCTGTTTCCATGCAGGTGAGTGGGAGAGTGCATTTTCAATGCGGGCATGAGGAGGGGAGAAATGGTTTTCCTTTTAGCCTTCCCTTTTACCTTTAGCCTTCCTTTTAGCCGACCTCCATGATTATTATATAGATAGTGCTGAAATTGTCGTTATAAAAGTTATCTTCCAACTTTTCTTCACTCACTTAATCGGGACTTCTTGGGGTAAAAGTTGGTCTGACAGACAACACATTCTGTTGAATTGTGTACTTTTGCTTGGTTTTATTGTAATGAATTTTACGCACCAGGTCACTAGCGCCAACCTCAGCCACAGTGCAGTGAGGCAGTTAAGTGACATGTGTTTTCTTTTGAATTGCATGAATTGTTGTGGCTCGGGTGTGATGTTATTGTGTTCACCATGATTTTTTTAGTTTTTTTTTTCCACTTGAGAATGAATAGGATCTGAAAGTCGAAATGTGATCTTTTAAGTTTGCTGCTCTTAATGGCTATATTCTCACTTACTACTGGAAGTGCTTTTACTGTTTTATTATCATTTTTATTTCGTAACTTTATGAGTAGAAAAATATCTAGCCTATTTTTTGTATGGCTGTTAAAAAACATTGAGGAACTCATTGTGTGCGCGGCGTATCTTGAGTCCTGAAAGTATTTTACGAGCGACTACGTCTTCCTGGAGGGGGCGGCTTTAATCGACGGCCGCCATTGTTTTTGTAACCATCTTGGATATCAACAAGGCACTCTACTGCCAAAAACGTACAATCGATTATCTGTGTTCGTTCTGCGGAGAAACTCAAGATAGGCCACGCACACTTTAGGAACCCATTGCAATTCACATAAAAAGTCGTTTTTTGCAATACGCATTGATAAGAACGCACTTGGGCACTGGAGCAGAAGGAAAACCAACAGGAAACGGATACGAATTAGCTGAACTATTACGCCAATGTTCAATCAAAAACTGGTACAAAGCGTGTAAAAACTGTCTTTTGCCTCCGTCATCCTGTTTGTGGGATAAGGATGAACCGAGTTTGAAGGTATAAGAAAAAGGGAAAGAGGAATCAAAAAATTGAAAACGTATACGTTCATACTTGTCATCTGGATCAGGTCGACTTGATTCTGCCAATTTTGGTCCGGACGATTTGGTCCCAGACAATTTGATCCCTGCCGAACTGGTCCTAGGATTTGGTCCCAAGCAAGGAAAAAAAACAAATTATGTGTAATAATGGACGGGGGGGGGGGGGGGGGGGGGGGGGGGGGGGGGGAAGACTTACGACTTCCCCCACAAACAAACCCAAAATGGTTTTAAAAAAAATTTTTAATGTATTTAAAAAAAAATTATTAAGTTTTTGCTTAGTCATGTCGTTAATGATTTATTTTGTTATTAATTCATTATTGTAATTCATTGTTACGGCTGGCACACCACTTGCCTTATAAAAAAAACGTATTAAAACGTGTATAAAGTTTATAGAAAAACTGGCCACATTGCTCGCTTTGCTCGCTCCGTTGGCGTCATCTCACTTCATTCAAGGCGGTTTGCATGAAGAAACTATGATATGAACAAACATCATGAGGATACAAAAAAACCAACTTTGTGCCGTTATTTTTGCAGGTTTTTTTGCGTATTTGAGGGTTATAATATCATGGTACAACGATGAAAATAGGCCTAACGGTTGCGCAATTTAATTATCTTTCGTTTGGTCCTACTCCCATCTTTGTAGGTGCTTTGGTTCCAGAGGAGTAGAGCTACAAACACACACGCACGCACGCACATCATACGTTTTTAATGATGTAGATGGGATGGTGAATATTTAAAAGCTTATTCTATCCCATCTACTTGTTCTATTCCCTATTTTTTTCGAATGCTTAGAAAGGAGCCCCTCCATCGTTTTCTCAGACGCCTCGCTCTACCCTGATCTGACCTAAATATCAACCGAAACGGCGTAAGAGGCTCACCACCCAGCCGTATCCATCCATCTTTGGTGGAGAAATTTATTTATTTATGTATTTAAACAGCATGTTTTAAAAAGTGGTCGCTAGTACCCGAATGTCAGATATGTCAGGTCAGCCCATAATATGATCGAGTGGGGGCGTGGGGGTGACGGAGATGACTGATCTAAGGGCCTCAGACTATGGCCGGTTACATGGACAAATGTTAAGAAAAAATTCGTTTAAGCCTTGTTTAAGTTCTCCACCCCTTGCAAATAATTGGGGTCCTAAATTAATAACAATTTGTTACTTTTAATAAGAGTGACTGAACAACAAAATAAATAACACCGACGATATGGCTACACAAAAAACTTAAAAAAAGTATAACAATTGATTAATAAACACAGATGCCAACCATCCAGTGTAACAAATATTTTAAAAAAAGTAACTTATTGGGCAATGTTTGTAGTGGAAGCCTCTTTCCCCCTCTCCCCCAGCCCTGCCCAACTACAGTTCGAAATGCACACCATGTTTAAATTGTTACTTTCCCGGAATCAATTTGTCGTGGGACCAAAAAGTACGGGACCAACTCGTCCGTACCAAATTGTCTCGAACCAAATCGGTGGGACTAAATGTGGTCATCGTGGCTGAGTTGTGAGAGAGCTCAGCCTGGTTGCTGGAGGTTTGCGGATCTGGTCGAACTCCTGGAAAGGGGACCTTAGCAAAGTCCCCGCCAGGACTGCCGGCTAGGGTAGCGTGAGAGGCTACCACGCTGCTTCAGCGGCTATGGGAACTATTCTGACCAATTCTGGACATTCTTTCGGCCCCCTACGATGATCGGAGGTTTCCCGGATCGAATCCCCGGGTTGGCACCTCCCTTTACCAGATATTTCTTCTTCTTTAAAAGTCTGGTAATGTTCAAAATTGAGCCGTTTCAGCCATACAAGCATTAGGTTGCTGACTTAAGGCTCAAAGAAATTAACTTAAAAACAAATTAATATAAATTGTTGCACACCGGTAGTATCAAAAACAGAGAATTCGTCGCACTATCTGAAAATCTAGTATGTTTAAATAAACGTAAAAATATTTACCGCATATTTAGAGTTGTGGCTCTGTTTGGAAGCAATGCTATCCTCTAGTTAATATTTACAGAAATGTTCCGTGTACGTGGTATGAATTAAAATGGCGATAAAACCAGCTCTGAGATAGGATTAAAATTTGGACAACTTAGCCTTGTTTTTATACGTGGACTGCTTCCAGAGGTTGCATGATTCCAAACTCTCGTAAAAGTTTTAGGTATAAGCAACAGGTCGTACTCTGACGTCATTTGCTGCGTTATATTTACTTTAAGTTAATATCGTCTTTTAAAACCCAGTTATGCATCATTCATCCAACCAAATTTGCTACGCGGTTTAGTCGTTTCCGAGGAATTGTCACCCACAGCAAAGCCCAAAACCGCAAGAACATAAATATAAAACCACGAATTAAATTTTCGGCCACAATAATATCCTTCTGGTCTTGTTCAACTAAACACAATAATGAGAAATGAAGCTTCAAGATGCGTAGAGGCTACACCAACGCTACCAAACGTGTCATGTTACATACAATGATAAACGCAGAACAGCAGAAGCTCTTCAGTCACATACCGAGTTCTCCATCTTGTACAATTTCTTGTAAACCATGCAGTTATTTCGAATTTAGTGTCAACTCAGCTTTTCATCAACATGTTTTATAAGTTTAGTGTTTCCAAGTACACCAAGTGAATGTACAGAAAATATTTCAGTGTGCCGGATCAGAACGAAAGAAATTGTACAAAAATGAAAATCAGGTAAAATGAAATACCGTGCGTGCGGTGTATATCTTGAGTCCTGCAAGTATTTTGTGAGCGGCTACGTCTTCCAGGATGGGGTGGCTTTAATCGATGGCCGCCATTGTTTTTGTACCCATCTTGGATATCAACAAGGCACTCTGCTACTGAAAACGTACAATCGATTATCTGTGTTCGTTCTGCGGAAAACTCAAGATAGGCCACGGACACTATAGGAATTATAGCTAAATCAAACTGGACAAGTGGGGTTGTAGCCTAGTGCTTGCATGTTTTACCATAGTTACCAAAAAATCCACAATTCGCTATTCTTCACTTGCTTGGAAATTGTATAAAAATAACTATACGTAGGCTCTCAAAACCCAAACCTGAAAGGTTCGTCGAAAGTTGTAGGATATAATAAGAAACTAGGAAAACACATTAAGAAGATATATCTATAAATAGTAGATAATGTAAATCTATGTACTGGACAGGAAGTTCCAAACCAGTCTAGGAATATATTCACACAACAGTGTGCCCAGTAAACCACCATGATACGATAAATTTCAGACCTGTTGCTTCACTAGTGAAATGAATTAAAAGGACATACATCCTTCCGGTATATCGTGCGACCCGATGAGATTGCAGTTGGCAACATTTACACAGATTAGAGTTAATGTCGCCAAATCACCTCGCACGCAAGAAAAATCAAGAAAATGAATGTGTTGGCAACATTTACACACGTTTGAACTAATGTTGCAAAACTGTGTCACGCAGGAAAGCCAACAAGGATTTATGTTCCTTTAAGGACATTCCTGCTGACAAGATCACACGCAATTAGATTTCCCTACACTGAGTATTTCTAATGTTTTATACAAGGCCAAGGCTGTAATTAATGTAACTTGTTTATAACTTTTAAATAGTTCTGAGGAATATGTTACATTATTATAAAGGAAAAGTCAGACTTAAAGGGATATACCTCCCAGCGCCATTTTTCTCGATCCTCCACATCAAGTACGGCCCCAAAGGTCTATTTCCTTACCGTTAGTCTTTCCCTTTCTAAAAATCCTTTTTAAAATGTGGCGTCTAGGAGATTTCCTGTTGAATATAATGGAACTTTATTTACTAACGAGCCGTCACTAAATGATGCATTGCGTGCATACAATAATCATGACGTTTCATCTCTGTGTGTACATCTACTAATTTTCTAATAATTACCATGAGATCTGAAATCTAATAGACTAATGCGGTAAAAATTAAAATTCATTATTCCAATACATCGCCGAAGCAAAATTATAAGACCTAGAAAATTATAAATTGTGATTTTAAAATACAAGAATCATTCCGGTTTGTGACGACACAATCGGTGACTTGATTCTGTCTCGTGTACTATTCACAAAGCCAACCGAGACAGCAGCTATGCGAGGAACGCAGCTACCAACCCAGCCGACCTTGGCACTGTAATTGCTCGGATGATGATCTGCGCGTAGCTGTAATTTGGCACGCGGAATGTTATAAGGCAGGCCGGGTGTCCCTTTAAGCCACCAGGCATTATTTCCTTTAATTTGTGTTTTAGCCTCGAAATATAAACCTGTTCATCTTATGTTTCTGCATTTTGGCTGGATTAAAAAAAAATCAGTAATAACCTAGCCTGCTGGTCTTTTCGTTGTATAACGAGTTTGTGTCTTCAGTAGCGCCAAAATACGTATACTTTCGCCCTCCTAATAGAATTTCGAACCCATTGGTTGTCACTGTGAAATGAAGTTAAATTAAAAGTGCATCATCCAAATCTAGCGTCTTCAAGGTCTGCCCGATTCCGCCGTTGGCCAAGGAAGGTTGGAAGGCGCTCTCAAACCTTCATCACAGCTGGGTCGTGTCAGTCGCACAGGAAGATGACAGTTTGATTAACAATTATCGCGCGTGATGTTCGCAATGTTTCCAGTTCATCCCGAGAGACACAGTGTCAAGGCGTGACGCAGTGCGCAGTGTAAGGCAAACGCCTCGGGTTAGGACGAGCGAAGAAGGCAGCAGAGAGGCATAATGAACACAAAAAACACGCCTTCCCTAATTAGACGATGCATATTGAGCGCTTCTTGGGGAAATGGGGACGAGTGGAAGAAGCGAATGAAGGAAGATTGTAAGAAGCATGCACGCATGCGACTCTTATAAAGATGAGTAACTATGGCAACCACGGCTCAAAAGCCAGTCACGTGGTGGGGGTGGTGGTAGCACCAAGATTCCAAGCCGGAAAAAAAGGGCTTTGTTGCTGAGGCATTGCAAGAAGATTACAAGGCGATTGGACATGGCCTGATCAGCTAGATCACTGATTACTACTCCTTCTCTCCTGTAAAAAATATAAGAAGGAAGAGCTCGGATCTTAAGAGATGAATCTGGAGATGCCAGGTCATCATCGAGACTGGGTGTTGGGTCGAATATCAATTCCAGATAAGGTGCTATCGGCCAGTGGCTAATCACAGGGGCTTCGAAAGGATGCGTTCGCTGACTTCCGGCACTGCCCTCTGCTGCAGACGACGGAAATTAACGAACCTTTCATAACAGCAGCCGCAGCTCTCATCGGCTTTCAACAGTTATCGTTGTTACTGCTGCCCTTTCAACCTCCTCTTTACACCCTTGTTAAGATAAGTGCTAGCCACGTTTTCACAAAGTGTTTTAGTGAGTGCAGTAACAATCTTAGGTCTGCAGTGAGTAGATGTTTCTCATCGTTTCAGCTATTGTGACTGGATGGTAGCCCAATTACACGGCTACAGACGTAGCTATGAAATTGGGCTACCATCTCGTCACAATAGCTGACATGGCAAACACATATTTTTATAACTTTCTGTTGCAAAAGTAAGGAAGAAGTAGTGCTCTTTCCTGTTTTCTAACAATAGGAAAATGCAAAATTATTTTTTGTGCCGAATAAAACAAAACCTATGATCACTGATATGCAATAGTTAGTTATACAAATTTACGTCGAAGTTTCGTACCGTAACAGAGTAGGATGTAGACTCACCTTTTACGAATTTACGTAAGTTACGTGAACAATATTACTTACTCCATTCGTTACCAACTTCAGAAATTTTATTTTATTTAACATAAAAATAAACAACCCTCATGCTTAAAGTACTTGAAGACAGGCTGTTGCATAACAGTTGAAAAACAGAACGGATTGCCATAAATGATTTCCCCCCCCCTACTATACCACACGCCATGGCTGTTTGCTGCTGTGACGTGCATATCACGTGACTGGGCTAGTCCAATCAGACGGCCAAACAGCCGTTGTTCTCGTTCGTCATTGGCTAACTCATGGTGACGTCACAGCAAACAGCCATTGCGCATGGTTTAAGTCCGATTCAACTTCTATTTTAGCAACTTTGCTTAAGAGTGAGTTGCATTGCATACATGATGTGTTAGCTGTCGGGGGCATTTGGTTTTTTTCGGCGTTTGATTTTAAAACTTGTGCTATTTTTATATTTTTATTTATTATTTGTTATGTTGTTATTTTATTATTTGTTATTTTTAACATTAACCGTTTGGTTATTGCTTATTGCTTAAGATATCAGTGTTACCTCTACTCACGTATTTTATTTTCGCGGATGGCACGAGGGGTGTGATGTTACATTCAAATGTTGAAAAGCTTCTGCGTGCTTGATGATGGTTTCCAATGCATATCATGGAAAAATAGTTTTGGCTAATACGACCATTAGCCTCGCAGTGAATACTCACCAACCTAATGGAGCCATCTTCTTAGAGGAGTAGTAAACAAGAATAAGCATATCACCCTTGATCTGTGAATAGGCATATCACCCTTGATCTGTGAATAGGCATATCACCCTTGATTTGTGAATAGGCATATCACCCTTGATTTGTGAATAGGCATACCACCCTTGATCTGTGAATAGGCATATCACCCTTGATTTGTGAATAGGCATATCACCCTTGATTTGTGAATAGGCATATCATCCTTGATCTGTGAATAGGCATATCACTGTTGATTTGTGAAACACGCGGTTACAGATGTAGGAGAGTACGGTTAACACAATGACTGTTATGTCTTTAGATTTTGGAAAATCCTTTCTTGAACTTAATATTAATTTTCGATTAGAACTTGCTGCTGTCATTTGAGACCTTATTTGTTAGGGATACGCCAGCACAATGCAGAGCAAAAGGAGCTTTTATTCAGTGCTGGTTGTCTGTGTGCACGGTAACTTTTGAATCCATAATACTATTCAATTCATATTTTCTATATCAATTTTACTCCCGATGTGATACTAAGTTTTTATTTTTTTTATTTTCAAACGTGAAAAAAAATAAACAATTTTAATAAGAAATTTTGTACGTTCTTGAAAGAAAAAAAATACTATCCTGTAAGGTCTTTTTTTCTATAGAAGACTGCACTGAATTGGTATTTACTTAACTGTTTCAATACCAAATTAACATATTTGAAATCACACGGTTTTCCTTTATCCTTCGCCTCTTCATGGACTTTCTTAAAGACGGGAAAGCCAAAGGCTCACCAGAAATAACGAAATACAGATGCAAACCTACCGAGGTCCTACCGCTGAGCCAGACTGACACGGCCTTTTTTTTAAAAAGGAAACGTCCATAGGCACATTTAGGTATCAGTCTGGCTCTTCTGACATATAAGTCCAAAAGGCAACGTAAATAGGTTTGCATCCGTATTTCGACTTTCTTAAACGTGTCTGCAACAATTTTATACTGATCCGATTTCACCAAAATTGTTCGTTTTAGGGATCCGTACAATAATTATCCCCTATTATGCTTCCGTAAAATGTCCTTAAAACCGAAGCAATCAATGGCCGACATGGACGGAAGGGCGAAAGGAGTAAATTTGCTCACTGGACCAAACATGCTGTCGCTGATAAAAGTCAGGGAAACCACCGCTAGTGCAAATGCTGCGTTAACAATGGCTTAATGTCCCTACCAACTAATTCGTCTTTTCGCTCTCACGTTGGTGGTCGAAGCTGGCTGGATTCCGGTGGTCAGGGAGAATCAGTCATGACAGGATTTCTGGCAGCAACACCTTCAGCAGTCATCGGCCTGTTGCGAAATTTGTATTTACAATTACCAACTGTCGTGACGGGAGGAATGCACAGGCGACCACTAAAAGTATTAGAGGAATTTTGTAAAAGTTTTAAGCGCATCGCGCACACCATAGATTTGTCTTTCAAGCTTTCCTTCAAGCCTTTATAGGAGCCCATACATATTTACACACTGAATCAAGAAAGACCCATGGAGGGGAAGATTGAGGCTTAATGGCGTCGAAAGCTACTGTAGGTCATTAGCCCCAGCTCCAGTAACATTGCAGTGGTCCGGGTTGCCACTGCACCACACATTAGAGAGATATTAACCAAACCCCAAATCTAGATTTTATCATAGATCTGACCGTCCTGCAAATATTGAAAAACTCCGGAAAGGAGGACAGACTTATCGCCTAATTGACGCGCAATCTCTGGCGGAAGCGACGAACACCATCAAGATGGTGACAATCAACAAGCAAGTGTTGGACCGGAAGTGGTCGTCGACACCAATGACATTTAGGATGGACAACCCCCCTCAAAAGGAAACAGTTAGTCGGATGTGACCAATGCAAGATACATGGAGGCCGACTGAAATATTTGAAGAACGTAAGACTATGACTGTGTATTTCAGTGTTGATAGAAATCTAAGTAAAGAGGTAGCACAAAGTGAATTACTATATCGCAGTGACACGACGTAGTATTATTATATATAACTCTATGCTGGAGCCTTAATGGGTTAGCTGCAAGGGGCACTGCAGAGAGAAACAGAAGGGCGTCATACTGAAGCCGATGCTGTAGAGAGTGATTTCTTAGACCTAAAACGCGCAATTTTTTTTGTTGGAGAAAACAGCGTTGTTTTAAGCCTAAGGAATCCGCTCTTCCGTTGTTTTTTCCCTCCATTTTTATGTAGTGCACCTTGTAGTTATGCTTCCAAAACCCATACTGGTGCCAATATGGCGGCAAATGTCTATAACAATCATTACATACTTTTTCTTGGTTAACAATAGAGATTCGTTTGACTTGAACAGGATAACTTAGTGGCTTTCATATCTTCTCAGGGTTTGCCATACTTCTTTTGATCAAACCCTGTTTTCCATTCAGCATTAGACTCTATTTGTCTTTCTTACATTCACCTCCATCACTTTTTTAGCCGATGATAAATCACACCACGTACTGTGATTGTTGCGCCAAATAATTAGGCTTACTCGTTACCGCCCAACATTATTTCGTTATGCAATTCATGGTTTACTTGGAGTTTCTCTCTCGAAATTATGCTCATTGACTTCGATTAGCATGGTTTTAGGAACGGAATTAGGCACGGCATGGCATAAAGCATGGTTTTTCGACCAGCATCTTTGGATACACAAATATGACTGACCGAAGAGCATAATGCATGCAGCACATCGCTTCTAATTTTCAAAAAGCTATAACAAAGTTGTAGGAGTGAATATACTTTTCACACAGAATCTTCTGGCTCCATGAAATCTATTTCCTTAATTTATTAACGGTGCCCAATTTCTCGTAAGGCAGCGCTGCAATGCATAAACGAAAAAGTACACAGGTCACTTTGATAGTTTTTAATGAATGAATATGAAAATACGAAACCTCGTAGCCTTGGTGTATCAAGGGGCAACTCGAAAATTTTCAGTAGAAGTGGCGGAGAGGGAAGGGGCATCAATGAAAATGTCTTAGAACGAGGAAAATATTGGCATAAAAAAAAGGGTTATTATCTCTAATCAGTACAATGCGGGAGTTAGACTATGGCTCTACCTGACTGACATAACCATGCAGTTAATGAAAGACAAACTGTGACTAATGTGCTGTAAATTAGCCCATCTTTAAGATAATTTCCCCCTTGTTTTAAATCCTTTTCTTTGATGTATTACTTTGACATCCTCTTTCCACTGAAAATTGTTGAGTTGCCTTCTTGGATCTCCGGCCCATCTGAGCTAAGTGAAAGATCTTTTAACCCTATAGAGGATTGACACGACGTAGTATTATTGTATATAACTCTATGATGGAGCCTTAATGGGTTAGCTGCAAGGGGCACTGCAGAGAGAAAAAGAAGGGCGTCATACTGAAGCCGATGCTGTGAAGAGTGATTTCTTAGGCCTAAAACGCGCGATTTTTGTTGTTGGAGAAAACAACGTTATTTTAAGCCTAAGAAATCCGCTCTTCCGTTGTTTTTTCCTCCATTTTTATGTAGTGCACCTTGTAGTTATGCCTTCCAAAACCCATACTTGGAGCCAATACGACGGCAAATTCACTGCTCTATACCCGTATATATACGATGCCGTTTTCATTTTGTATTCATTAAAAAAAACAATTGGGGTGCATTGGATCTTTCTAGACACCCTGTATCATATTTGTAGGCAGGACTTCATGTAGTAACTTCTCCCATTTTCTCAAATTTTCTTATTCTCACGAAAAGGAAAACCATTTGGTGGTTATTAAATAATGGTAGAATCCATTGCTTATTACAGCGAGAATTCAAGTTTCAATATGGCGCCCATTTTGAATTTGTCGATTAGTAAACAAACCACCGAATGATGGCTTTTAGAGATCAGCACACCATTTTCTGAATTGTTTTCGTGCGTCATAAATTCATGCCTTACACTTTGTTCCTCGAGGACAAGTGCATTGCCTTTTCCATGTGCTTTGTTGTCATGGTTACTCGGTGTGGACCTTTCGGCATGCTCCATAAGAGAAAATAAATTAAAGTGTCCGCGGCCTATCTTGAATTCGCCCCAGAACGACACAGATAATCAATTGTATATTTTTGGTAGCAGAGTGCCTTGTTGATACCCAAGATGGTTACAAAAACAATGGCGGCCGTCGACTCTAACCGCTCCATCCAGGAAGACGTAGCCGCTCATAAATACCTGTAGGACTCAAGACAGGCCGCGGACACTATAGTGTTGTTTGGGAAGGTACGAATATTTACTGTTTTCGATAAGTTTTGCTTTTGTTTATTCGTCTTTTATTATTCACCTTCTCTTCAGTTTGGCAGTGTCTCAGTGGGTAAAATGGGGCTATTCATCAAGTTACTTGGAGCAGTGGGTCATGGATTAGAAAATAAAGTGTGTCAGTGTGTCACGTATCATACCAATACTTCTGTGAACCCTTAAGAAATGTACACACATTTACTTATTGTGCTTGTTTTTCGGCTCTCAGCCTTTTCCGAACAATGAAACGATGCCAGAGCCTAACAATGAAACGATGCTAGAGCCTAA
>JAHWFP010215378.1:55795-93662 GCA_023313725.1 Lithobius niger
AGAGCCTAAGAATGAAACGATGCCAGAGCCTAACAATGAAACGATGCCAGAGCCTAACAATGAAACGATGACAGAGCCTAACAATGAAACAATACCTGAGCCTAACAATGAAACAATGACAGCCTAACAATGAAACGATGCCAGAGTCCATGAAACAATGCCAGAGCCTAACAATGAAACAATGCCAGAACTGAAAATTCGATGCCAGAGCTGCCAAGGTTTTTTTTTTTTTTTTTGCAATTGATGTCGCCCATATAGGCTATATTTTATACTATGCGAACAATAAACATTTTTATAAACACTACGATTACATGAAATTAAATGGCTGCCATTGCAGAAACTATCGACGTACAAAGTCTGTTTTGTTGCCGCCGTTAATGAGGCTAACAGTTTTGTAGAGCAGCTTCTACCTCTTCGGCTGCTAACGATACAAAGCGTACAATGTTAGGCGTTTCCACCGTTTGGCAGGCAAGACAACCTGTTACCGCCGGGATTCTTATTTATTTTACTTATATTTTATTTTAAAGGGCGTTAGCTTTTTGCAGGCCATTTGTACCATCGCTAAACAATCCATCGGTGATTGAATTCATTTTGGCAGCAACGAAACAACTACAGAGAAAGATGTAAGATCCGACAATACCCAAGCGCGAGCACAGTGAAACGAGCAAAGAGCCGAAAAGCGGACAATAAGCAGGTTACTGTTCGTTTCTCGAGTCAAAGCTGACAATACCTCGGGCACTCGACATTGTTAACTCTTAGCACTCGGAAAGCGAGTAATAACCTATAGGGCAATGACACGACGTAGTATTATTGTGTATAACTCTATGGTGGTACCAGTAACTGGGATAGCTGCGAGGAGCACTGGAGGGAGAAAGGAAGATCGTCTTACTGAAGCCAATGCTATTAGACTGGATTACTTAAGCCTATAACGCGCGATTTTTGTTGTGGAGAAAACAACGTTCTTTTAAGCCTACGAAATCCGCTCTTAAAGCATTGTCTTGACCAGAAGTGCCGTTTTTTACGTTACATTTTAATCTAGTGCACCTTGTAGCTATTACCTCCAAATGGTGTCTCGTAGCCAATATGACGAGAGCAGCGTCAAGTGACGTCATATTGGATACGAGACACCATTTGGAGGTAATAGCTACAAGGTGCACTAGATTAAAATGTAACGGAAAAAACGGCACTTCTAGTCAAGACAGTGCTTCGAGAGCGGATTTCTTAGGCTTAAAAGAACGTTGTTTTCTCCAACAACAAAAATCACGCGTTATAGGCTTAAGAAATCCAGTCTAATATCATTGGCTTCAATGAGACGATCTTCCTTTCTCCCTCCAGTGCTCCTTGTAGCTAACCCAGTTACTGGCTCCACCATAGAGTTATACACAATAACACTACGTTGTGTCACTGCCCTATACACGCACACGTACAGACCCACTCATTCTAATAAGTTGGGAGCCGGGCCGGACGTTGTCTGAAAACCCCCACTTGATTACACTCCGTCCGACGATGAGGCGTCTAACAATTATTCTAATTTTGCTTGTACGTGTGCAAACCGCCTAAGGTTCGAACAGACGACCTTAGGTTTGGGAAGTCACCATGTTAGAATAAGTAAATACCAACATAACGCTTTTCACACAAATGTAAGCTTGTAAATAGAAAACAATAGCGGTCATGTATTTAGTCTACGTACACCGATGGGTTAGAATCGATTCGAGATACATTTTTACATATTTGCAGCTTAATGTTTGATTGTTTTATTTACCGTGATGGCTTACAAATAATTGTTTAAATATGTAGTAAAGCCACCAAATATTAGTGAAGTCCTGCAATTTTTAGGTTAATATTATCAGAAAATTTCCCATTATGTGGAAAGAGAAATTACAAGGACAGAATATGTTGAATGAATCAGATTCAAAGTGTAGCCAAAGATCCAGACTTTCTCTTCATTTTTAAAGTTTTTATCAGTGTTACAAATTAAAAACAGTCCATGAAAATGCAGCATAGCTTCATCCACGGTTCTCACTTTTTACCATTGATAAAAATTTTAAAATGAAGAGAAATTTAAATATGAAGAGAATTGTATCGTTGTACCCTACAACGATACAATTACATAACTACCAGTTCCATGCAGAACGAAGTCGTTTGTATAAATATTTCAGTTTCAACTATTGTATTTGCGACTGTGTTGTACAGGGCATGGTGTACGATGTCATTTTTGTTTACTTTTGTCAACCAGTTGAGAAAGCGTTAGTTATGGGAAACTCCCAATTCCCACACATCCCTTTAACAACACTTGTATCATTGTCAGCTCTTAAAGAAAAAAATTCTCCGAAACCACTTAAAAGCAGCCATTTCGTATAAGAGCATCCACGCCGTCATTTTGAAAGGGCAGTTGAAGTCTTCCAGTTCGTCAGTTACTTCCGAAAACGGAAATGAAAACCCTGTAGTTTCATTTCAAGCCGCCGAGAGTTTCAAAGCACTTGGGCATAATGAGTGATTCAAAAGATGCTGAAATGGAAGCAATAAATTGTTCTAAGAGTAATAAAATAATCGCTAAAATGCTTTTCATTTCTCACTTTCTTAAGTTTCTGTGGTGGATTTTCATTCGTTAAAGCGTAGTATTTGTCAAACATGTCATGTAGTCAATTTTTCGGTAAAGACCGCAGTTTGATGGTTTGAATTTTTTTTCTTTGCAGGTAAGCCTGAAGTTTCCATTTCGTAAGGTGCTGGTAAAGATTTATTACCAACGCAAAGCAGCAGAAAGGTTTGTGCACGTATGGTTAACACTAGCATACCAAAAAGCAGAAAGTTAAAAAGCACTTTAGTTATTAAAAACACATACAGAGTAGCCATCAACTGCTGGTGAAACAACGAAAACACGACGTTTCGGTTCCAAGGCCGGAACCGTTTTCAGGTGAAGAGTTTAAAACATGTCAAACAACTTAAAAATAAAAATAAAAAATAATAAAATAACAGCAGAGTAGGGCCATGGAAATAAAACTTACAAGTCATAGGGATGCAAATTTAAAAAAAAAACAAAAAAAAACAAAAAACAGCAGACTTGGGTGAGTTAGGTGTGACTGTTGGCACATTCTTTCGAATTGTGCTGACTTTTATTTTATTTGGTTTTAGTTTTAGCATGAAACCTTGCATCCTTATGACTTGTAAGTTTTATTTCCATGGCCCTGCTCTGCTGTTATTTTATTAATTTTTATTTTTATCTTTAAGTTGTTTGACATGTTTTAAACCTTTCACCTGAAAACGGTTCCGACCTTCGAACCGAAACGTCGTGATTTCGTTGTTTCACCAGCACTTGATGGCTTCTCTGCATGTATTTTTAACACTAGCATATCACATTGAATTAATATACCATCAATTAGTATTTAAAACACTTAAGTATACAAAATAAGAAATTAATTAGCCTTTAAAAAACTTAATGCTCTTAAACGATAGATAATTAAAAGACATTCAAGCCGTCAGCATCGCATTAAAACGTGTAAAAGAATCACCAGCGTCCCAAAAAACAAGCTGCAGCTTTGTTTAAACGTATTACCGACTGATGTCTCACATGTCTTTTTCTTGGACCTATTCCTTTAAAGCATTAATTTTTTTAAAGGCTTACATCCGTACTGCATACGCTTATACGTTAATTTTTTCGTGGGGATATTTAAGATAAATTAAATAAATAGAATTGTTATAAATAAGATAATCACAATATGAGAGAATTAGGATGAAACTTTTTTTGAGATAAATCAGATAAATGAGATTTGAGATAAAGGAGATGAACGAGATTGGAGATTGATGAGAAACAAGATTTGAGATAAAGGAGATAAACGAGATTTGAGATTAATGAGATAAACAAGATTTGACATAAATGAGATAAACGAGATTAGAGTTAAATATAAGATGAACAAGACTGTACGCTGGATATCTAATATTTATCTTAGTATGTATTATAATACTTATTTTGATGCTAAGTCCTCTTCATCGGACTGCTTCCAATAAAATTCGCAGCTGCAGTTTTATTCATAGGATTATTATTCGGGATTCTTGTCTCCACAGACGACTCTTAGTATTAATTCTGTAGTTATTACTCAAGCTACTATTTCGTATTAGAAGAATTTTAAACAGTTGAGAGAAGTTGTGTCTTTTGAAGAAAATAGTATTGATTCAGCTGCGAGTTAAAGGCTAAGAGCCCAACAACAACAACGCAACAATAAGTGAAATCATATTAAAATAACTTTAACAGGAAACAGAACATTGTTAATACCACAGTTTAGGAAATAAAAAAATTAAAATCGGTTCATTGGTTTGATCTCTAAGCGAAAGCAAAAATACCGAACATGAACAACAAAATAGTCATTTTAGAATAACTTTCAAAAGGCCTTCTTTATACCTACGGTACATTTTAATTAAAACATGAAAATTTAAAATTGGTTCATTGCTTGTATCTAGAGGAGAATTCCAAACAAGAACAACAAGAATTTTGTTGTCACATTGAAATAACTTTCAAAAAGTACTGGACTTTTTGTAACCTACATTTTAAGCCAAACAAATTTAAAATTGGTTCATTGGTTCAGTCGCTTGGTCAGAGCAAAATTGTCCCAACAAGCATATCAGCAGGAATATTGTAGTCACCTTCAAAGTGAAAGTAAATGTTCAACCAAAGTTTAAGCAAGAAAGAAAACAACAAGATATTGTAATAACTTTAAGCCTTCAAATGGCCCTAGTCCTTGTGACTACCTATATTTCAAGGTATAGATATGTAAATCGGTTCATTGGTTCGAGCTCCAAGTTAAAGCAAAATTCCCCTAACAAGAATGACTAAACCATGCGCAATGGCTGTTTGCCGTGACGTCACCATGAGTTAGCCAATCACGAACGAGAACAACGGCTGTTTGGTCGTCTGATTGGTCTAGCCCAGTCACGTGATATGCACGTCACAGCAAACAGCCATGGCGCGTGGTATACAACAAGGATATTGTAGTAACATTAAAATAACTGTCACAAGAACCTGGGTCTTATTCATACTACGTTTTACGCCATAAAAATTAAAAAAAAAATCTGTTCATTGATTCGAACTCCAGGTGAAGGCAAAGAATCCCAACAGCAACAAAAACAACAAAACAACAACAACATCAACAACAGCCACAGCAACAAATGGACATCGTGTGGAGGCCAAATGGTTCGATAGGTGTTGCTAAAGTTTTAATGTAGTGATATGGTTATCACACGATTCCAAATACCGAGTGTCATTGGTTATATCAATTCTGGGGGAAACAACAGGGTTTCAGAATTTGTAGTTTAACATGCAATTTCAAACTGATTCCTTTTAGCTTTAAATTTTTTTGCTGAGGAAAATAAGCCAAGGAAAAAAGGTGCTCTGTGGGTTATTAGGTGATGTAGAGACTTGATAATTAAAAGTGTTCCACTGCAATTAATTTTTTTAATTGCGCTCTTAGTGTACGTCAGGTGTAGTAAACAAACCAGTATAAAAATGAACAGTTTCAATTTTAAACATTACCCAATATTATAGAAGCAGATTGTTGTTGGGAATGAGCGAATATTGACTAGTTCCTCACGCAACTTTGACCGTTAGCTTGGCGCTAATGACCAAACTGTCGACGCGCCATTAAGCCTCATCCCCCCCCCCCCCGTTAGATTGGCGGAGCCTTAGTCATTTCTTACTTTTCCTGCCACCATTCAGATCCGGTACAGGCTGGCATAGGCTACTAACTCGCCGCAGTACAATCATTCTACATGTGCTATTGGTGTGTAATGATACTAAATTGGAGTAATGTACTATAGAACCTAGTCTCAGGCACCCCAATCCTCCTCTTATTGCCATAGGTTAGGCCAATATGGCTATTAGTTGAAAGTATCACCAACCTCTAATATAGTTGTAGTGTATGAGCTAAGGTGTAGCTAACTAGTGTTAGCTACTTTCATTAACATCTCAAGTGGATACCTCAAGTGGCCTTATATACTTTATTATGCATCAGACACCCTAGTGGGTGTGCATACAACTAAACAAGAATATATATAAGGCCACTTGAGGTATCCACTTGAGATGCTAATGAAAGTAGCTAACACTAGTTAGCTACACCTTAGCTCATACACTACAATAGTATTTTGTATTATCATTTTGCTATATTTATACTATACCATGTCCATATGATATCAGTGGCGTCAAGGAAGGCCATACAGTAGGAAACCCCATTAGTTATCTCCGTAGGCTAGGGGGGGGGGTGAGGCAGGCAGCTCCTCGGCCATGCTGCCTACACTCCGCCTCACATGTCATGACTGCCTACATATGATTAGAGCCTTGATACACCATCCATCTTGTACTGCCACGTCGACCTTGACTAAATTTAGTACAATACTTTTTGTGGGTATACCTAGTAGTAAGGCTTCACTTTCAGAGGCGATTCACACTGGAAATAGATCACAAATGTGTTAAGACTTCTTTTCTTAGTCCCTCACCTTTATATTGTTCCGTTGAGTGTAACCAGAGCGCCTAAGTTTCCACTTATCCTACAAATTTAAAAAGGGGAAATGGCAATTAACAGCTAAATGCCACATGATCTCTAGCCTGAGTGTTGCGTCCGTTAAGTCCTGAAGTATGAGCTTGTATCCTTTCTAAACGGAACCTGAAACCAAATTTGTAATTACCACTGGTCAATATCGATTCTTTGGCTCGTTGGTGCGAAATTCCTATAATCATTATCGGTAATTCGCGAAGTTCACGAGATCCAACGAGCCGTCATGTACAGCAGCATCGAATTGGATGCGAAGGGCCAGGTTTCCTCATTCCAACCTCTGCCAAAGTGTCAGCCCACTTTCCGACGTTGTTGGAAAATTGCTGCCGACCAGCAATTAGTTCAATTTAGTACGCTTTCTGTAAACGGTCCAATTTCAGTGGCACAAGCAAGTTTGACCCTGTATATCAAAGCAGTTATAGCAGCAGCAGCGTTTTCGTAATCACTGCTGTGTTCTGCTTCAAATTTGTCAGATTATGTGTAATACTAGTTGATTACCCTTCAAAAAACTGACGGAAAAAAATTGATTATGCCGCCACCGAAGAATATTTTAAGACGCACACATCTGACAAAATTATTACCACGAAAAATTATTACTACGAAAAGACTACGACATAATTACATGGCGACGGTAACACGACAAGCGCAAGCGATTGTTTCACCAGCATTTTTTTTCTTCAAAAGTCATCATCGTGGAACGTTTCAAATTCCTAAATGAAAACTAATGAACGTTGTAATACCCTAACCGCACCAAGGTGAATCAAAGAAATGCATTAATACATTTGTGCGGTCATGTTTCCAAGACAGAGGTACGGAGTCATCGTGGCTGAGCGGCGAGAGAGCTTAGCCTGTTTGCAGAAAGTTTGCGTAGGCATCTGTTCAAACCCCTGGAAAGGGAACCATGGGTAATTCTCCTCCAGGACTGCCGGCCTGGGTAGCGTGAGAGGCTACCATGTCCCTTCAGCGGTTATGGGAACTATTCTGGCCAATTCTGGACAATCTTTCGTCCCTACTATGGTCGGAGGCTTCCCGGTTCAAATCCACCTCTTTTACCAGATATTTCTTCTTCTAAAAAAAGTCTGGTAATGTTCAAAATTGAGCCGGTTCAGCCATACGAGCATTAAATTGCTTCGGCTGACTTAAAAAAAACCTTAAGTGGTAAAAAAAAAAATCAAAAGTGAAACCGAAGTCTTTTTAATTCCAGCTTTGCGCTGCTTTCCTGTGTGATCAAATGCGAAGCTGAATCCGATAGTTTCACATCTCAATTTTTTTTTAAACTTTCTAGTTTGTGAACTTACAACTTTTGTTGTAAAATTTATTGCATTTTTTTTTAAGTTTGTAAATTTTAAAAGCACTTTAATTTACATTGGCCTGCTTAAATACGCCCACGAGGACGATTGCTTTCAGTCGCTGATTTTTATAGAAACTGTATAGCAAACACTGACAACAATGATTTGCAAGAAACGTAAGAAGGTTCAAGAGTTTACGAGTTTAAGCTGTTTTCAAACGATTGTAAAACACAATGCATTTAAAGCAACATACCGCCTGCCTTATAACCTTCCGCCTGCCTCACAACACCCACGCAACGATCACATCCGCGTATTTACCACAGCTAAGGTCAATATGAGACGGTAGCATCGTTCCTCGCAACGAAAAACGTAGCGATTGTCTCAATTGGCATTGCGCCCAATAGTCCAGCCAGCGTGAACGCATTGATTGTGTCGTCACAAACCGGAATGATTCTCGTATTTTAAAATCACACTTTATAATTTTCTAGGCTAGTGTCTTATAATTTTGCTTCGGCGATCTACTGGCATAATTAATTTTAATTTTTACCGTATTAGTCTATTAGATTTTAGATCTCATGGTAATTATTAGAAAATTAGTAGATGTACACACAGAGATGAAACGTCATGATTATTGTACGCACGCAATGCATGATTTATTGACGGGTCGTTAGTAAATAAAGTTCCATTATATTTAACATAAAATCTCCTAGACGCCACATTTTAAAAAGGATTTTTAGCAAGGGAAAGACTAACGGTAAGGAAATAGACCTTTGGGGCCGTACTTGATGTGGAGGATCGAGAAAAATGGCGCTGGGAGGTATATCCCTTTAAGCTATGGCGGAGCAATTACTACGCATAGATAGAGTTTCTTTTGTTCTTTGTTACTATACGCATGCTTTATTACAAGCTGGCTTTATGGATTAGTAATGCAGTGGTCGTTTGAGTTAACCCACCCACGTTTGCCTAATTGCCAGGTTTGTACCTGGCAATTAATTCATTCGAGCGAAGTCGTGAAGTCTAGCTAGTTTTTAATAAATTGAATACAGTAACAGTAACAAAAGCACTCAGGATTGTTAGCCACTCGCCGAGTTTAAAATCATGAAATGAACATTTCACAAAGCCAAACACAGTAGCCTACAACAACACAACCGTAGATGCTATACTGGAACTTATGTGCATTTTCAACTGTCACACCATCTCCGTATACAGAGTGGTCAACAAAAAACTGACGACTCAAAAAGTCCAACTTTTCTAGTTAGCACCCCTCAGAAGCAGGAGAGGACGGAAATCTTCCCGTTTCGTTAGATTTTATTTCTGTCCTTTCCTGGTTCTGAGTGCTCACTAGAAAAGTTGGACTTAGAAAATTTTGGGTCGTCAGTCGTCAGTTTTTTGTGGACCACTCTGTGTAACGAGTATGAAGGCAGCCGATAATAATAAAACTTGTGAAAGCATCTAAAAATCCAGTTGTCGTCAACCTAGATTTTAACGCTTGATTTGGTACACGCAACAACCTTGGCATCAAAAACAATGACGTGGTGCTGGGAAAGGTAATGTGGGGGGGGGGGGTGCTAGGGTACCATGGTACTCTTGGCACAGCTGAAAGTGAGTGCCGCCAGCGTAGTAGAAAATATAATGCAAATTTGGTATGGTCACAATCGCAGCTACGGCTACATGTTAAGACATCTCTCTTCTAAAAAACTCATTTTATAACTATAGCTTCATCGTGTGTCGTGTCGTTGTGTTTCACAATGTCACTCTAATGCTGAAAACATCTAATTTCGCTCAAAATAACAGTCTGATATCGGCTGATATATGAACTCGGGTAAAAAATATAGCGTGTCGCGATAAGAATTTTATGTTTCAAGACGGCAATAGTTTGAGTTTTGTGATTGTCGATTAGTAAACACGGGTGCTTACTAGCTGCAATATTTTACAACAATTCGACGAAAATCAGAATTTAATTCAATAACCACTAAAACTACTACAAAAATTAAAAGATCAAATTCAAACGTCGGACACCAGACGGAGAAATTTCATTTCTCTGTCTGGTGTCCGAGGTTTGAATTTAATCTTTTAGTTTTTTTTTAGTAGTTTATTGGTTATTGAATTAAATTCTGATTTTCGTCGAATTATTGTAAAACTCTATTAAAAATATAGTAACCTACAATGGCTAAATCTGGTGAAAGAAGCTTATGATTAGGTCTAAAAGTGATTATTTCCTGTGTTTCTTCAAAAAATAATGAACCAAACAATTCTGCGTTTTTGTACCGAAATTCGTTCAGGATGAAAGTGGTGATTTTTATTGATAATTTATGATCTAGCCAATCGAGGAGGGAGGGGGAGGGGAGAGGAAGCACCAATTTTTTTTATTGGGGTGCCATTTTCGAGCGGCCCTACCTGGAAAATGAAGCCACCATGCCACTGTTCAAAGGTGACTAAATAACCACGCTAAATTTTTCTGGTGTTGGCTATCTATGTATTATTATAATTTGACATGTTGGAATAAACATCCACTAGTAATCCGCATTGTGCACTTTTTTGTCATTATGGTGTTGACTGTACAGATGTTGTTTCACCCTATAGAACGAATTAACTGAAACCTCGGAATTTATTCATCAGTTTTCACATTGGTAATTAATTATTGTATTTGTTGAGGCTTTGGCTGTAGCCTGAAGGTACGCATTTTACGACCAGTTAACTAACGTAGAATACTTTCGAATTTTTAAACTCTAAATTTCAAATTACCAGCAACTGTGATCTACATATAAATTACTAAAACAATATTCGAAAGGAGCCTAACATTATAACGTAATGAACCTATTGTGTGCGTGGCGAATGTTGAGTCCTGGAAGTATTTTATGAGCGGCTACGTCTTTCTGGAGGGGGCGGCTTTAATCGACGGCCGCCATTGTGTTTGTAACCATCTTGGATATCAACAAGGCACTCTGCTGCCAAAAACGTACAATCGATTATCTGTGTTCGTTCTTCGGCAACTCAAGATAGGCCGCCGCACATACAATAAACATTGCAAGATAGTAAGCCGAATTGCAACAAGATAAAAACAACAACGTTTCGGAAATGTGCACCTTACGTCATCATGTTTCCGAAAAACTTAAAATTTCATGGTAAAAAAATCAAGTGATGCAGTCCACAAATGGTAGTAAAAACCACACATCAATAATTAAAACATCATAAAACGCATTAACCTCACTCATCCCCACTCAAAAGTGGCAAATTTGGAGACGGAAAAGTAAAACCCGTTCTTTCCCTCAGCCACCAAAGAGGAAAGGCCGAAATTTTGGCACAACCTGATGACGGAAGGTGCACACTTTCCGAAACGTCGTTGTTTTTATCTTGTTGCAATGTATTCGGTTATCTTGCAATCCTTCCCTGTGCTTTACGATTTATTACAGTAACCTAAACATGACAAGTCTCGCAAAAGTCGTGTTGTTAGGGCGCGTTTAAGCAGCTACTCGCCTTTCCATTCTCGCGGCTAGAACTCAATCGCGATGGGAAAAGCGACATTGCCATGGTAACAGCTCTAAATGGATTAGCTAAATCCTACATCGTTTGAGTAAATACTTGCAGTCTTATAATCCGTGCCAATAATATAAAGAATTCCTCATGACGAAACAATTTTCCCAAACGCTTCTGAATCACATTATTTGCTGTTTTCGTTGCGACGCGGCAGACGTAAAACCGCCGCCATGTTGGAATTTGAGGTAATTTCTAGCTTCTAGCTGCGAGAATACAAAAGCGAGTGGTTGCGTAAACGTGCCCTTACATCCTTCGTTTGCCTTACGTGTTTCTTACTGCCTTTTATTATTTCCGAATTTAAAAGACCTCAGCGATCATGCAGGGAGTTTTGAATTTCAACCAATGAAAATAAAGAGCTTCTTTGTTCGCATGACGTTTTTTTATGGACTGTATACAATTGCGTGAATCATTTTGAGGGTTTAGAATTGGACCTTTACTACAAAGAATAAGGGGGAAAAGGAACGATTTATGTTTTTATCGCCATTTTTTTTAAACACCTGTCAACCACGCCCACGTCATTGGCGGGCCCGTAATCTCATCCGGAACAACGACCACCTAATTAAGTTTATTTTCCGCTGCAGTAACACTTTCATTTTTCGAGTTACTGTTTGGTTCCTAACTTGAAATGAGATAGGTTAATCATGGGGGCGTAAATTGCAAAATGGCTACATAATAGTCCTAATTACCTGAAACCGTTCAAGCGTCATTAGTAAAGGGGGGGCTTTTAAAAGCTGAAACACGAAGCTTTTTTTTTAGCCGTCGCGATCAGACCGTAAATTTTTCGTCACGAAACTTTTGTCTTCTTTTTATCATGTTCGTTTCGTTACTTGCTCGTTCGTCGTTCGTCAGTTCTTTGCACGCGAACTTTGCGACAGGTAAGCACGCACACTCAAACAGCAACGCTGGGTTCACGGCAGGCTGTAGTTTGCATGGCTTGCATTATTTCGACGATTGAACGGTACGTCCCCAATGACTACGCCTAATCTTCGTGTTGTGGAACCCTGAAAGAAAAACGGGAAAATAAACAGTTGACTGACTTTTTCTGAGCAGTTAGTGGGGGACAACGATTTGCCAGAAACATTGTGAAAGGAAAATTAATGCCTGTCAATGCTACGAATTGCGGAGTAGCACGTTCTACAGGACAACTGTATGGTTGAATAAAAAAAAAGGACTAGAAAATGTGCACGCGTTTGTTTGGAAGTGTATTAAATCCTACACCTGCCAATTCAGCGCTTTTGTATAGGCGTCACTTACGGCCTACACGGGAGACTCGAATGGTATATTAGGAAACCTCTAACGGCCTCTACGTGTAACATAAATACATCAACGTAAACACAAAACCAACCACAACAAATCCATACTAAACAATAATGGCCGGACGTAACCAGAACTCTGAGGCTTGAACCAGGATCGTAAAGTGTCTGTTCAGCGCCCTGGTACAAGCAGCGTTGATTGTCTTTTTCGCTCATCCCAACCATGACCAATAAACTATCCTCCTGGACCTACAGCAATATTAAGGAGGTAGACAAAATGGCCGCCACGGCTGGCCCATTTCTTCGACGTCTGTTCGGGAATTGGCCAAGCTACTCGCATCTTTGGACGGTGAATGACGACATCTATTTGAAGCCAGTCGCGGTTTTTAAAATAATAATTTTAATATCTGCGTAGATTTGCGTGACAAATTTGTATTGTCTATAAATACATTTTTAAATAGTTTTTAAAGTTATCACTCACCCACAGCTTGGGCAAAAAAAGAGATACGTTCGTGCTATACGGAAAGTGTTGCAAGGGAAGGAACGTTGGCATTTTGTGCTGTTAGCGTCGCCCTCGACTGACGGAAAGCGGCAACGGATTTCCGGTGGCCATATTGTCCAACCCGGTCGCGTATGCTATTTTTCAAACAAAATCCGGCTGGTGCTGTAGTAGAGCCCTGCCCCAACACAACGTATACGACGCCCATATTTGTATTGGGACGATATTTGAGGACCTTTCAGAATTGATTTCTTACACGTATAATTTCATCAACTGAACTTAAACTGTTTAGCATAATGAACACACACGCATAACTACTACCCGAGTTGCTCGCAAATGCTCGCCCATTCATAGTATTGTACCTAGCTTCACCAGATGCAGTTGTTTGACTAATTTATCTCATTCTCCACGTTTAATTAAATATCGTCAAAAAATGACGTCGTTAAAATATGCCTCGGTGGTCAGAATCCAAAATAGGGATGAGAATGCCAAACGTTTGTCTTTAGAATAATCGTTACAATAAATTATTCATAACCATTTTCTGCCAGAAAATAAAAATATCAAAGAGTATGCACCTGCTATTTGACAAGTTGGTCTTTCACAGTACAAAAGGCCATAACAATCTCCCCCTTCCGCCAACAGCATTCTTTTAATATCGACTAACCGCTCCCATTAATTGGCGGGCATATATAATAAGATTCAATCGACTGCCCTTGAAGGGTGAGGTCTAAGTGTGATTCTGTTTTGACCAGAAATGCTTGGGTTCTTTGAATCATTTTAATTTTATTTAAATTCCTGTGCCTTGACATAGCATTTGTTAAATTCATTTGTTTTGTTCGGATTGTACGATGCTTTAAAAGCAAAATCATTGCATGTATAACGAATACTAAAATCACCGAAATGTAGTGTATTTGTTTGTTGTGCAGTTACTGGTTTTATTTTATTCTAACGATTCTCTATTGCTTGCAATAGTCAGTCTGTTTTTGAGCCAATATGTAACATGTTTATGTCAAGGCATCCTATTTTTAAATGGCTTAAGCTACTAGTTCCATTCACATCGACTATTGTTCCACCTACGTAAAACTTCATGCAAGATTTCCTCCGAGAACCGCATGCTAATAATTTAAGGAAATTTTGTTAGAGATAAAAATTCTCGCTTTTAGCTAAACATTATAGGCAATGAAATTTTGCACTCCTATAGCAATGGGGGAGGGATTGAGCTTAATGTCGCGTCGACAGCTAGGTCACGCGCAATAGGATCATGCATCCCTTCATCACCCTCATGTAACAATACTGGAGGCTGGGAGAAGAGACTAAAAAAATTTTTTCTAATGCTGATTTTGTTTTTGTGAACATGTTGGGATCGACACCAAGAATCGTAAACAGAAAAAAAACTAGTTGCTGTTAACAGGTTCAGATCTCTGTAGTTGAAAGGGTGGATTTGTATAGTAAACGCCCATACATCCCACACGCCAGTAGCGTGCACAGACATCAGAGAGTGTAGGGAAAACACTCACTGAAAGGGCACGCTGAGGCTTTATTTCTCTGGTTTTTTTTTGTTTGTTTTTGTTGCTTGTCACTCACTATTTTACCATTTTTGGGGCCCTTTCTTGGGCTTCCTAGCTTTCTTTTTGCCCTTTTTAGGGCTCTAGGCCTTTCTCCTCGCTGCGACTAGTATTTTTCAGTGCAGAAAAGCAAAATATGCCACTTTTTTCTTCAAAAAAAGGGCAAAAAAGGGCATTTTTCCCAAAACGGCAGAGGCAATGTCCCCCCCCCCACCCACCCCTGCTTCCTTCTGTACACGCTACTGCCCCACGCACATTTATACTATTCACACTTTCAGATTTAGGGCGCGTTTACGCAACAAGACCTTCTCGCTCGCCGAATGCTATTTGCTAGGCAACCGTTATTTATTTACGATTAATTTCCCGTTTCTGTTAAATGAATACGGTAATTAAATGTATTATAAATAACAACACGGATAAAGAACAAAGTGCAACAGTCATTTTAAACATTGGTACAACATTGTTGCCATTTCACGCTATTTCCAAAATTTGCTATTCTCGCTGAAAAAACAGCTTCTAGCAGTGATCAAACGACGGTAGAATACATAGCTACTCGCAGCGAGAATTCAAAATCCAACATGGCGTCCATTTCGGGGTTGTCGAATCGAAGACAACTCATCGAATACCGGGATTCAGAAATCTGTCCGTCGTCTTGTACAGCAGTAAAAATTGTTTTCTAGTTGTCATAAATTGACGCTGTCATGTTGCACGCTTCGTACGTTGTGTCGTGAGGCACGAGGAGGAGATTTACATCCGCGTTGTTGCCATGGTTACTACGTATAGAGAACTTGAAAGGCCTTTCTTCGGTAAAGGCGAGAAGCAGCCGGCTCATTTAGTATTAACCAAGTGAAAGCTAGTAAGCGAGAAATTTGTCGTTGCGAAAACGAGCCCTTATGCAGGGTAGACCAAAAGGTCTCAGCCGCCTGCGCATATTACAAATACCTCAACAATTACATAAAATAAATTGCATACGAGTAATTATGAAACCACGAGGTATCCGATGAGCATAAGTTCACTGACCTTGATAGCCCTTTTCAAGATTTCAACAGATCTAAATTTTGACGGAAGCACTTGAGATCATTAGTGGAAATCGGAATGTTTCAAAGAATCGTTAAACAGAACCAATCCCTCCCCCTCCCTCCCCCCCCAAAAAAAGAAACAAAAAAAGGCCAAAAAAAAAAGCCAATAAAAGAACCTAAACCATAAAGAGGCTATGCTCTGTATGGCGACATCACTGTGCAGCATCTTAACATCTAACGAATTGTGTACCGACAGTTGACAAACACAACACATCGTGCTAGTACATCGTGTGCAGGATGAGCTGATCCTCAGTGATGCTCGCAATCTTCAGAGCGTATAAGAGAATAAATCAGTAACGCACATCCTCGTCAGAGTTTTTAGCATAAATCACTACAACGTCATTCACTCACTGCATAAACTCACTGCATGACATTGCATGAATGTAAAATAAAATGAAAATAAATTTGTTTTCTCTATAAATTCTAGTAGCGTGCACAGACTTTCGAAGGGGCAGGGGCAAGTTCTAGTTAAGGGGCAAGTTCAGCTAATTTTTTTCTGGGAACTTTTTTTTCTGCTCGTGAAGCTCTTTTTGGCACTCATTTTAGCTTGTAACTGTCTCATTTGCCCTTTTATGCCGCTATCTAAGCTTTTCCCTAGGTTTCTTCTTGTCCTTTTTGTCCCTTAGGCTCTTCCTTTTACTGCAGCACCAACATTTATAAGGTAAAAAAAAACCAAGATAGTGCATATTTTTTCCCAAAAATGGCAAAAAAAAGCATTTATTCCAAAAAGGCCAGGGGCAATGCCCCCCCCCTCCCTGCCTCCCTGTGCACGTCACTGAGAGTACTGATCTAATAAAGTGATTCCGTCAGAAGGTAAGCACTGTGATGACCGTGAAGGGCTCCGTTAAGTTTGAATATCATGTTCCATCTTGTATCATCTTGTACAATCTATTGCAGAAGGGATAAATAGATAATATTAAAGGGCAATTACATCCATTTTGACATGCATGTTTGACTTTTGGATCACTTACACAATAACTAAACACAAGAATTGCGGTAAGAATACGTTACGTACGTCCGATATCACAACTTAATTACTGCATCACCAAAACACGACACGGAGGTAGCCATTGTTTTGCTGGAACGCGCAGAAATTAATGCCGACAGACGGATCTCTTCGATTTCGATTCGCAGCCGATTGAGATAGCTGTATTGACTGTGAGGAGCTCAAGCGTCTGACGGCCGTAGCTGGCCACTACACTGGCGCAGTGGCAACCCGGACCACTGCACTGTGACTGAGGTTGGCGCTAATGACCAAGCTGTCGACGCGCCATTAAGCCTCAATCCCCCCCCGTCAGACGCTTGAGCTCCTCACAGTCAAACTCAATCGGCTGCGAGTCGAAATCGAAAAGTGACATCTGTCGGCATTAATTTCTGAGCGTTCCAGCAAAAAAATGGCGATCTCCGTGTCGTGTTTTGGTGATGCAGTAATTAAATTGTTATATCGGGCGTAAGTAACGTATTCTTACCGTAATTGTGTTTAGTTATTGTGTAAGTGATCCAAAAGTCAAACATGCATGTCAAAATGGATGTAATTGCCCTTTAACTAACAAAATCAGTAAAATAGGAATACACCCAGCTTTCACCACGTAACAACTAGAGCTTAGATGTATGCGTTTGAACACATCATTCCTTTTCTGGAATTATAATGACATAGTTTTAACGTAACCTTCCGAAACCCGAGGACTCTTTTTTTCTTTTTAAAATCCATGTGATAGTTGGGTCGGTCGTAGGATTCGAGCCGACATCCGATTGGTTTGGAGGCTGGGATGCTGACCACTGGGCTGTACTTGCTCGCTTTACTCGGGTTCCCTAGGGACCCCTCATAAAGCTCGCGTTGCGCCTGGAACCTTACTTTTTACCCCATTTCATAGGTGTCCACTATACTGCTCCCCGAGTCTCAGGAGGTTAAGAATCATTCATTATTTAAACGCTGTCCTCTGTTTAACATTAAAGTAGCCTGTGCGTATTAAATGTATTATAAATTTATCAGCATACATTGTCATCACTCGCACAGGGTGTCAAACTTGACTCAGTATTATCCATCCATCATCGTAAGTGAAAGCACAAACGCGCGCCTATGTTTGCATTATGAGAGAGTGTAAGAATGAATTGGCCACTGCTCGAGAAGTGTGACGTCATTCACACGCGAATCACACGGGCAAGCAAACAAGATCGAACTGAGTTCTATGTGGTAGCTTTAACATTGCAAATTAGTAGCACCAGAGTGTTATAATATTAAAAAAAAAAAAGCCTAAAAGAGCACAAATAAAATAAAACAACTTTTCAAATCAACCCTATTCCGTCTTCAGGTTTCCGTTAAATTAAAAACATAGCAAAAACAGCCGTGTCACCCAATATCAAAGATTGCCTAAGGGGGGGGGGGGGGGAGATGAGGCTTAATGGCGCGTCGACAGCTTGGCCATTAGCGCCAACCTCAGTCACAGTGCAGTGGTCAAGGTTGCCACTGCACCACACATTACAGAGATATTATTCAAACCCCTAATCTAAATCTTGTCATACATCTGTACCTCCTGCAAAAATTGAAAAACACCGGACAGGAGGACAGACTTATCGCCCAATTTACCTAAGAGATAAATATATACAATCAAAAAGAAAACCTCCCGCAATCATATACTCTTTCAAAAAAGGTGAATACGTGGGGGAAGCTTTGATCTGTTCTTCCCCTTGGAAATATTCTCTCTTGGATTCCAAAGGGGAAAGACACAGCTTCGCCCCCGTATTCGTCTTTTTTTCTTTTATACTGTATATATTTGTCTTCTAAGCAATCTTTGATGTTGGCTGACACGGCTGTTTTGCTATGTTTCTAATTTAACGGAAACCTGAAGACGGAATAGTTCAGATCCCGAAACGTTTTTTGTTTTATTTGTGCACTTTTAGGCTTTTTTAAATGTTATATTGTAGCTTTAACATGGTCGCTAATCTACGGCGATATCCTTCCATTATCAAATGACGCAGAAAATTCAGCAGTAACCACACCCATCTAGTTTTAAATGGGCACCAAGTTTAACCTCGATATGATAAACATTTCGATAATAATCGCCTGGACAAATTGACAGCTACATGTATGAAAACTGAGTCATGCTCCTGAAAATGTGTAGCACTTACTATTTCCACTAGTTACTTCAGGACATGTCTTCGATATTATTTTAAAGGGTAGTCATGAAACACAGTACGCGATAGGGATACAAATATCTGTATGTGAAGATGTCAAATAAGACCTACATACTCAAACTCTATTTTTTAAACTAGGCACATGCTTAAATAATTCATTCAAACACCAACTTTCATCCTTATCAATCAGGCCCTCTTCGCATCCCACACCATTTTGTTGATCTCAACGTGTTTTTGATTAGATCACGTTTTATCCAAAAACGACGCATTAATCAGTAAGCCTACTTAAAAATTAATGGAGGAACTGCCAAAACGTCTCACCGAAAACTGACAAAACCCAACCTGTAGATTGTGAAAGCCCTTCGTTACATTAAAGAATACACCTGGGTGACGTTTAGCCTTCACTGCTTGGTGGGCATCGTCCGTATTCGAGTCACGCAAGCGGGTATGAGCGCACTCAGGCGGCAACTTGCATGGCCTGCTTCCATAAAGGATAACACCAGCTACTTTTCAATAACGGGGCCCCGCGTGTGTCGAGAACAAAAACAAGACTGCAATCTTTACGACGGATGCGCACGTCAACATTTTGCTACTTTTCTTCTTTCTTTTCTTTTCTTAGGAGCGCTTGAAAGTGGTTGGTGCTGGCGTCGGGTCCAATCTAAAATCGAACTTTGCTCTTAGCCTGCACTGCAACTTCCCTCTCCCCACCATTCCAAAACAAAAGGTGAACTGGTTGTAGCGGGGGACAAAGCCACTGGAGAATTTAGTGACACACTTCTATACTATTATGAACCATTAAAATTACAAGTTTACTGCCATCCATTGTTGCATCAAAACTTCACACTAATCGCATAATTCACAATGCGCGAACAGATGGTAGTATATCGAGGCAAGCAGTAATTACCTTCTCGACTTCATTAGCCAGTCCAAAAGTTAAAATTCAAAATTTAAAACAAGGATCCTTTAACTACAGCATATTAACAACATCGAGGGGGCATTGAGGTTTAATGGCGCGTCGGCAGCTAAGTCATTAGTGCCAACCTCAGTCACAGTGCAGTGGTCCGGGTTGCCACTGCGCCACGCTTTACAGAGATGTTAAACAAACCCCAAACTAGGTCTTTTCATACATCTGCACCTCCTGTAAAAATTAAAAAACTGGACAGGAGGACAGAGCCATTGTCCATTGACGGCATAAAGGACGGCATGGAGGTGTGTGTAGATGCAACAGTACCGTCCTCTATTGTTGGAATTTTTTTTAATCTTACGGTTGAATAATGATGCCAAATAGTTTAGCATTTGCTTCGTTTTTTTCCTCGTTTTGTGAGCTGAGCCTTACTGCGAACTTTTGATACAATATAGTAACACAGTTCTTAACAGTGATATAGAATAGCGACATTTGCCGCCATATTGGCACCAGTATGGGTTTTGGAGGGCATAACTACAAGGTGCACTACATAAAAATGGAGGGAAAACAACGGAAGAGCAGATTTCTTAGGCATAAAATAACGTTGTTTTCACCAACAACAAAAATCGCGCGTTTTAGGTCTAAGAAATTACTCTTCACAGCATCGGCTTCAGTATGACGCCCTTCTGTTTCTCTCTGCAGTGCCCCTTGCAGCTAACCCATTAAGGCTCCAGCATAGAGTTATATACAAGAATATATACGAGAATTCCACTCCGCGAAGGATGGTATATATTGGTATATTTTTTTTACTGCTAGTACCTGAGGTTAGGTTAGGTTAGGTTAACATTATCAGCTGCCTTATTTGCTGTATTTTAAGGTACCGTGTGATGTTAATACTTAAATAGCATACAACACTAAACTTTACAAATTACTCTGTGGACGAGTTTCACAAGCGTTGGTATATCCAGACCGATCAGCTAGAAAGTAGATGCACTAGGCTTAACTAGCTAATTATTTTTCTTTTTATGGAAATTCATACAGTAATGGAAAGTTTGTAAGTTTTAATCATTAATGAAAAGAAAAGTGTCAACAAATAAACAATTGAAATCCCAGTGCTACTACAAGCTTGAATAAACAATTCATTTCAGAATATCTCACTTTCTACAATTACCATTCTATCACCACGAGCGGTTTTCTCCAGTTTCCAAATTTGCCACCAGAGTGTCAACTTGTAGGACATCTGGCGTTTCGTGCTGCGTGATGAGTTCGTTTCCACTACATCGCTAACAAAATTTCGGTTTCAGCTTCAAGTTTCCATTTATGCAGTGCAGTTGAAAATATGAAATACAAATTGCTACTTCTTTATTTCATAACAAAAAATATGTATTTAAGTAAGTAAATAAGTTTATTTATCCAATACAAATTACAATATTAAGCACAAAAAGCAAACACTCATCCCACAAGACCTGATGCTCGCGTGTAGTTTGAGGGCAGCAGCCCAAAAAAAATTGAACTGGCACTTCTGTAAGCAAAATCAAAAATTTGGCACTAAAAATAAAACAACGTATAAATTAAAAAAAAATACATCGAGATACATACACAACAAACTTCTGTAAAAGGAGATAAAAGCAATACACAATACAAAGAGGAGTGAAATATACAAATCTATTCTCAAAGAAAACTCGAAGAAAGCAATAAGAACGAAAATTTAGTCAAATACTGAACAATAAATTGCAGACCCCCCCCCCCCAAAAAAAAAAAACACAAAAAAAGCTGCAAAACATCAAAGCAATGTAGGGACGTAGTTTCTTTTTGAGAAATTTATGAAAGTAACCCCTATGTGTGTGACTTGTCATAGTTTGTAGGAAGTATTACGGCAATCTCCACGAGAGAACATTACCTCCATCCCTTACAGGACAATACAAAGTAGTCTTGCATCCCACAGATAGGGCATTGCGAGTGCTTGTTATACTGACACATCTTATATTCGGAGTGAGTGAAAAAGGCTGCTTGCTACAAGCTCATGACGAAGGATTTCATTCATTCATTCCTGAACGAGAAGCTCGATACCTGTTTCCTTCAGGCCAACTAAACAGACATCCAGTTTCTCTTTCGTCTTCTTGGAGGAGTAGGGAACATTAAGGGTAAGGAACACATGGAAATTTTGCTATCCATAACTAAATTTTCTAGGTTTTTGAGGCTGGATAAGCTAAAACAAAGAATGTAAAATAGGGAGTAGGATACTCTTGTGTATTTATTTATACATTGTTTGTATGTTGTTGCTTAGTATCTGTTCAACCTGTTAAAGTGACGCACAACTCTACACGTCGAATACTTAGCAATTACTGAAAGCTCTAGTTGGCGGAGCGGAGCGAGCGAAGCGATCCCTATAACGGACACCGAATTTCAAAATGTTGTTGGTTGGTTGTACTTTTGTAGTATGGGTGGAGCCCAAAACAAACGTCAGATTCCTATGGAATTTTATATTTTTTCTAAAAATCGCTATGCTAGGATTCAGATTATCATTCTGGTATATGGTTTGGTGGATGAAAGGTAACTTAACTTTATGTAGATTCACAGAATGTAAGTCCTAAAAAGAATGTTGAGGTTGGGAACAAGGAGAATTACAGTAGTGTTTTACTCCATGTTGCATGCGTATTGCGTCGATCGAAATTCTTGGGCACAATTAGTGTGGATGGCCTTTAATGTTCTGTTGATTTGATCACTGGGGATTGAGGCTTAATCGCACGTTGACAGTTAGGTCATTAGCGCCAACCTCAGTCACAGTGCAGTGGTCCGGGTTGCCACTGTGCAACATATTACAGATATGTTAAACAAACCCCAAATATCTCGGAGGAGGACAAACGTATCGCTCAATTGATGCGCTATGTATCGCGGAAGATGAAAATGGCGACGGAAACCATCCAGAACCATCATTTGAATATGATAAAGTTGAAGCAATGCCTGAAAGTATATGTGGTCATCCAGAATCGACACTGAATTGGTTCCTTACCGTCACAAAAGCATTGGACATATGTGGTCTTGAGCAGTCTTGTTATGATCCTTGTGTGTTCCGCCGTATTGATGTTAATTCACGCTTAAAGCTTCGAGTATGGGTGGATTGTGACAGAACCGTTGATGTGTTTGTTGAAAAACTTCACCATCACAAAGAGAATTTGAAGACAAGGAGCAAAACTATTTGGGTTTAGAAATCAAAATGGATGAAAGGAAAACTATAACAAGTAATGAAAAGTAGGTATAAAACAAACTGGAGCTATTTAAGCTACAGGATTGTAAATTTCTGAAGAGAGTCTGTGCTAATGCCAAGAATGCTGATGATGCTAAAGACTCAGAAAAGGTTGACAAACTCACGTATGAGGAATTGGATGTTTGATGTTCTTGACTAACATCACAGTAACTAGTTAGTCAGTTCAATACTGATCCACGCTTACCACACTTTGTAGCATTAAAAAGAAACAAAGCATAAACGTTTTTATTTTCCTAGAGCAAAGCTTGGTTACCAGCGTGCTTACTCAGATGCAGGCTGATGTCATAATCCAGGGGGGGGGGTGTATTTCCGGTTATTTGGTTAAAAATTGGTCAAGTACCAGTCTTGTGGAATTCAAGGAACAGAAAAATGTTGCAATGTCTAGTTGTGAAAGCGAACTCAACGATGTATATGTAATGTTACAATTGAATTTATTCGATCAGAAGTGTGGTGTCTGAAATTTGTCCTGAATGTTTGGGGGATCCTGTTGTAAAACATTGTAAATCTAAACCTGCTTTAGAACTTGTAATTAATGGGGGAAGTTCAAGGTCAAAACACTCATTGAGACGTATTACCTTAATTATTGATGCAGTTGAAAAGTTGAACATCAGACAAAAGTACAGCGAGCTGTTACCTGTTGATAGTTTGACGAAAGTTACTTAGTGATGTAAAAATAGAAAATGAAGCTAAGGAGGAGTATTCATTATATTGATCATCAAGATTTGTGACTTTTACAGAAAATGTTTACTAATTAGACTATGTTTTTATGTGAAGAAATTTGTTTTAGGTTAGCAGGTAAGCGTTCAAATTCTTAACTGCTGAGAGTATATCTTAATAGTGAGTTTAACAATAGTTGCTATGAGTGCTAATAAAGTTTATTCAATGTAAAACAATCACCAGGAGGAATGTTACAAATGCATCTTTGACTTGATTGTTATTTATAATAATAACAATGGGGGGGGGGGGCAGTCAAAAGGTAACGTGCTTGTACTCCGTTTGAGAGCAAAATGGTTATTGCAAGTTCTTCTGGACGTTTTCGGTATGCCAGCCCAGAGGAGTTGTGGTTGTTATTTTTTTAAATTCTTAATCAGTAACCGAATAAATACAGTTGACGACGAACTGTTTCCTGAACTCAAACATTCCGCAACTCTATCTTGATCCAAAGGATCCAGATTATCGCACTGATATGTGGATTATGCTTTTTTCTGCAGGGAAATGGTTACCAACCTGTCTAATTTGTTGTTAGTAACAAGTGCAAACTCCAACCAGAAATTTTAAAATTGTTAATGGCGTTAGATAAGGGTGTTCGATTTTCGTGGATCACCTTAGCTGGCAAAGGGAGAAAGACGGAGGATGTTTATTTCAAGACGACAAATCCGGTTAAAGCTGTTGAAACTCTAGAGGACGCTTGTGGATACGCCGTTGCGTTGACTCGGAGCTCAATAGCGATTTTCGACGAAAACCCTTGAGCTCGGGGCCGATATCCTTCTGTAATCTAGGAGCTTCCCCTGTGTGGCGCCACTGAAATAGAAGGTGCCCTTCGTTTGATGATGTTTCTCCATGTGATTTATCGACTCCGATAACCCAGCATTTCTTGCTGCAACATACGCGGCCTGTTAGGGAAGGAGGAGGAGATAATAGGTGAGGGAAGTATGGCACGAGTCTGGCTGCCTCACGTTGGGCTCTGTTGCTTCCAGGCATAGCCCTGTTTCTATCGTCTGCTTTTCGAGTCACTCGCCCTAGTCCTGGTGTTCAAGACAGATGGCGCAGATAGGCAGTCCGCAATGGATTGTGGGATAGATCCCCAGCGAGCTCGTGTTTGATTCAACAAAAGGCTTAGCCGACGGCCGGTGGCTTGGATCTTTTGCTTAATGTGCTTATTCAGCGATCCCGAAGCAAGTAAGTCCATATCAGCAAGGCAAGAGCTGTTTTCCTACTCTGCTCTGACTGTGGACTCAACTGGTTTTGCGAGCTTGTACACCGGAAAGAGATAGGCCTGAACGATTTTTGGCTTCCTGCACAACTAAAAACCGTAACGGATTTGCCTGTTCCATTTTAGCCATACCAAACTGGGGACAAAAGAAGTCAGATTCTGGAGGTGTCGCGAATGCCGCAGTTGCGACAACGAAACGTGGGCACCATAATGTGAAATGCGGTAATCATAACTGCAGATAAAACCATGCCGAATATTTACGTCACTGCAGGAATAAAATGGCGTATATCTCGTTCCTTATTCTTCTGCAGGTTGGTTGAAGATCGTTTAAGTCTTTCACCACAAAGGTAAATGCAGCACCGCATACAAAAGAAAGGAAACCTTAACAGAAATTTGTAGATGCGAGCGTTTCGAGTGACTGTTACAGTTAAATGATTTTTTTTTTGTGGGGGGGGGGGGGGGTCTTGGTGTATTTAAAACATCAGTTAATACTGCTCTGTTTATGTTCCCCTTCTCTTCAATTGTATTGTTAGTGTAACAGGTTCTTATTGCGGTTACCAGTACACTTATTTATAACGGATCGGATGTGTATTCTTAAACAGTGACGTGCACAGAAGGGAAGCAAAGGGGGGGGGGAGGCATCGCCCCTGCCCGTTTTGGAAAAATGCCCTTTTGGTAAAAAAAAAATGCTCTATTTTGGTTTTCTGAACCGATAAACGATGGTGCTGCAGCCAGAGAAAGGGTCTAGAGGCCAAAAAAGGGCAAAAAGAAGGCCAGGAAGGGGGAAGGATTGGGCATAAAAGAATAAAAAAAAAAGACTGACGAGCCAAAAAAAAAGGTCCCCAGAAAAAAAAACTTCAGCGTGCCCTTTTACAGAAGTTACCTCTGTCCTATTGGTAGTCTGTGCACGCTTGCTCTTCTTAAGGGAACTGCTGTTACCAAAATTGTCGTATCAGAACTAATTTTTTTTTTGCCCCGTTACGTAAAAAAACTCCGTTTCAATAATTGAAAAAAGCTGCCATGCTCATTTCATCCCCTTTTTGTCAGATGGCCTTTATAAGCAGGAAGAGGGTTGTGGCAGCACCATTTCCACCACCCATGTATTTTTTTTTTAAAAGTGTTTTATTTTTCAGTCACGTTCTTTGAACAAACTCATTAAGACAGACGTTATAAACAAAATGATAAGAGACAGCAACTCCGCAGCAAATAGAGGGTTAGTTCAGCGAATGTCAGGAATAGTGCCAGTGCAGACGCGATTTCTTTGATTTAAAAAAGTGCGGTTTAATCGTTGTTCTTTCTTTGCGATTCAAGACGAGTGCTAAGCCAGCGAAATCATCAGGCAACAACACTCTCGAAAACGATTGTGCCACTGTATTATCGTAGCAACATTAAAATAATTGTCTCGAGACAAATGCATATCTAGACACACGCTAGTGTGTCGCGCCAAGTTAGGCAAAAAAATCACAACAAACATCACATCACATTAATGCAATTGTCGAGGTTGTAAACCATTGTAGCGCGACGCCATTGGGTCAGTGTCTTATATCTTGAAGGATAGTTGGGCACATTTCAGGTACTTGGGGGAAAATAATAATGCGGTACAAAAGCTTAAATTGTGTTGAAATCGAGAGCAATGACCCACCTGACAAAAATTAACTCGTGTTTGAATGCCAGCTATGCTGCTTTTAATGCAAAATCTGCCCCTCAATAACGTTGAAAATATGTTACTAGCTAGCTAGCTAGCTCGCTAGTCCGCTCATCCCCATGTTAAATCCCATAGGGTGATTATTCTTCGATTCCCAGATAACGGGACGGCTTCCAGCTATGAAATTGGACGAATGGGTGCACTACAATACGAACTGCGTACCTTTTATGGTTTGGAGCCTGGGGGCGTAACAGGGATGGCGTGGGAGGGCGCGTAAGTACGAAAATATTGTTATAACCATTATTAGTATTGTCGGCATCGTCTCTCATTGGACGGCCAAAGTTCCGACAATGAGAACGTGTATACTGACGTGCGTGCTTAGACACACACTAGTGTATTACGATAAATCTAAACAACGTTGCAAAGAAATATTGTATTTACGTCCAATTCACCAAGTGTAAAAACAAAGCAAAATAAACAAAGCCAAAAACTGGTGAAGAGGCCAACAAGTTGAGGGTGGTTTGGCCCTTCAAAGGAGTGATATCAACACACCAAAACTAACTAAATACAACAAATTACAACAAAATTAAAACCAAACCAAAAGCCAATAAAGAGATGACTAAGCTGAGAATGGTTCGGCCTATAGACAAAAGGTAGTAGCAAATTGTTGAAAACCAATTTCTTGTTGACGTGACTCTTTATTACTCATCTGCACGGTAGTGGAGTTGAGTCAATACACAATTAAAAAAAAAAGGAGTGATATCATATCAAAAACCAAAACTGGTAAAAGGGGCCGCCAAGTTCCGAATGGTTCGGCCCTTCAAAGGAGTGATATCAACACACCAAAACATTCGCCAACTTAATCGCACCGAATAATACTTTGAACGTTAAATGAAAACTTGAAGATTGCTACCGAAAGTAGCAATGTTCTAGTTTTCATTTAACCTTCGAATTATTAAGCGGTGCGATAAACTTGGCGAATGTTTTGGTGTGTTGATATCACTCCTTTGAAGGACCGAACCATTCGGAACTTGGCGGCCCCTTTTACCAGTTTTGGTTTTTGATATGATGGGAAATAAGCCTCCACAGAAAACAATCCCTGCTTATCTTTCTTTATGTATAGCGACTTGTGTGTTTAATTATTTAAAAAACGCAAATGTTAGAAATGGAATAATAAACAGAAAATAAACAAGGAAAAAAAAACATCGTATTTAAAAAAAAAAAAAAATTGTTTTGTAAGCTATTTGAACCAAACGTTACAACGTAAAAGGTAAAACGTGTTTACTACAGGCCTAAGCGTTTTTAAACCAAATACATTGCCTTAGTCGCAGTTGTTAGTAGATAAGTGTGACTATAACCGCACACTCACTTATCGAACATTCAACCACCAGCATTGTGCTCCAGCATCGATTATAGCAGCATCAAAAGCGAACCTGCACGCTTAAGCATAAAAAAATTAAATGTTGATAGCAATTATAAGAAGGGCTTAATCGGAACTTGATACTTGAAAGACCATACGTCTTCTTCCTACATGAATAAAAGTGAATGTCCTTGTGTAAATCGGTGTGCTCCATAACACAACTTGATAATCATGCAACGTAAAAAGCTACAATTTGGTGTGTGGTGTCGGTGGCATTTGAGAGCGCGCTGCGCAGAGGTGTTTTTAAACTAACTTTTGACTGCGTCAGTCTATCGAATGATGATTCGTAGTACCAAGAATTTCTAGGGTTTAGAAGAAGAATTTGTGACATTGACCCCCTACTGAAACGTCTTAGATTCATTCTTATTAGTTCCGTCAAGTTTATAAAGGGCGACATGAGTTTTATGTGGTAATTTCTACTACGTTTTCAGCCGAAAATAAAACTAAACTAAACTAAACGAAACTAGCTTGTATTTAATTATTATTTAGTTTAGTTGCAATTTAGTTTACTTTAGATTTGGACTGAAAAAATGAGCAAAAAATTTCCAGATGGAACACATGGCGCCCTCTGAAAACTCGGATGGAACGGACAGAAATTAACGTAATACGTTTCAATAGGGACTTTTTAGAGTTACAAATTTTACTCCTCAACCCTATAAAGGCCGCCCGCGCACTGAGCGATTTGGCCGCGCGGCCAATTAAAATGATTAGTGCGTGGTTTTACATGAACGGTAAGCATTCTCATTGGCTGCAGCGACCGCGGCCAAGTCGCTCAGTGCGCGGGCGGCTTAAATGCTTTGCAGTAAACACGATTAGCATGGCTGTTTCGTGCCCGCAGTCCCGAGTTTGAGACTTACCTCATCCACCTATGGCCTGGTATCTTCGAAAACAGAAGGGTCCCGGAGATGCCTCGTGCTCATGTCCATTGTGGTGTGTAAAAGATCATAGGAACTTTCCGCTGGAATTACCTAGCAAAATTTCCGTCTCGACTTCTGGCGCTATGACTTGTCAAACCTCCGAAGTATTTCTAGTAACGTGTCATTTAGATTTTAAAGTTTGCAACTTAAAGACACTACTTAAATTCATTTGGTTGCACGACTCATTTCATTGTGTGTAAGGTATACAAAGTAAACATTTTGGGTTTTATTTAGGCAATTTTTTTAAACTTATTCCTTTGGTTGAGCATTTTAATGCATGCTTTTGACGCGCCCCATGGACCAGCACCATTGTTCCAAACTATTATACAAATTAACGGGGTTGGAATTGTTTACAATGACGTTGCAATTGGAAACCGGATTAGATTGCATGCACGTAGAGTTGGTCCGTCGTGTTGCGCAACAAAAATTAAATAACTGTTTATATTCCTATTCGTTCATATGAGCCATTCATTTTCTTTGTTTCATTTCGCTGAATTTTATCCTGCAAATTTTACGCTGATTTTATCAAAAATTATCTGATTCGGTTTCGTTGGCAACCAATAGTTAGCATATACTAACGTTGCGGTCACACGCTAGATGGCAGCACAACACATTCATTCACCCAAAATCATTCCCACTGACTTACTCTCTGTAATGTGTGGTGCAGTGGCAACCCGGACCACTGCACTGTGACTGAGGTTGGCGCTAATGACCAAGCTGTCGACGCGCCATTAAGCCTCATCTCCCCCCCCCCCCATGGCACCGTTTCTTGTGTTTATTCCTCAACCACACGTCCGATCTCGATTTTTTTTCTTGTGTGATCGATCACTCTAGTCTGTGCATGGCCGCAACTGTGTAGTAAATTTGAATTTAATCCCAGCAACAGTTTTACCGTGATGCTGCAAAGTTTTTCTTCGAGTCCCATAACTCTGAGATACCAAAATTAATCAAACATCATTAACACAATAGTTATAATCATTATTCATGGAAATTAATTAGAAATTAAAACACAACTAAAACATTCGATACAAATAGAAGCAGGCTTGTCACGTTTTTCTATTAATGGCTTAAATAGTGTTGATACACAAATTCAACGCATAGCCAGCCGTTTGTTCGCCGGGCGTGTCATTCTTTCGATATAACGCCAGGTAACCACGAGGTAGTAGCGGATCCAGGATGAAATTTTAGGAATGCCGATTTCACATCAGAGGCGTCGAAAACATAATTTTCCAATCAGGGGAGGGGGGGGGGAGACGGAAGCAAGACTTCTGTAACGCACATCTCTTTTTTTCACTGTGTTTTTTTTTTATTTACCAGTAAAAGAAAGCGTTTTGTTCCCACTACTTCCTGTTTAAACTCAAAATTCTAGGCAATAATAAATGTCATGGCTTTTTTTTGTCTTCGAGCTGCTCTGCTATCTTAGAAAAATTAAGAAATATTTCTAAAACAGTAACGAATTAACTAACGAATTAATATTTTTACGTTGGTTTCGTCGTTTATTTTGCTTTCGTCCACTTCATTTTGTATTGCGCATAGGAGAAGGTATAACAATGGACGAAAGCAAAATGGAGATGGACGAAAGTAAGAAAATAGGACGAAACCGACGTAAAAAAGCTGTAACTATGATGCTTTTGTAAGTGTGCCTCTGTCGTATCATAATCCAGCAGTCAGTGAAGATTATTTTAAACAATAATACTGTATTGTGAGCTCGTATGTCTCATTCGGTTTTAGGAGGGGCGATCGCTCCCATCTCCCCCCCCCACCCCTCTGGATCCGCGCCTGCCATGAGGGCAAAACCGTTGAAAGGATACAGAGGGATGAGTCGAGACAAAATCAGGAATAGGTACTCAAAAATCTAAACTGCAAGTTCCGCCCCAGAAATTTCAAATAAACGATTAGGAATGATGAAGATGTCAGGTAGGTAAACATACAAAATACGTAAAAATATTAAAATCTCAGAAAAGTTACTCCCCAAAGACGAAAAGCACAAATTCTGGTAAAAACTAGAATTTAATGAATGACAAAAATAACAAAACATTAAAAATTAGGTTAGTCAATAAAATGAAGCATAAAGTCCAAATATATAAGACACGAAACAAAATAGATCACGAGTGTGAGGGCAAAGGTAACATTACCATGGTAACAACGCTAAATGGATTAGCTAAATCCGACATCGTTTGAGTAAATACTTGCAGTCTTATAATCCGTGCCAATAATATAAAGAATTCTTCATGACGAAACAATTTTCCCAAACACTTCTGAACTCACGTTATTTGCTGTTTTCGTTGCGAGGCGGCAGGCATAAAACCGCCGCCATGTTGGAATTTGAGGTGATTTCTAGCTTCTAGCTGCGAGAATGCAAAAGCGACTGGTTGCGTAAACGTGCCCTAAAAGGGGTAAGCAAGCAGCGTACAGATGAAATAACCCCAGGAACCGGAGTTCTATTTTTGGTACAATAGTTGTATTATTCGTCACTTGGAAAAATCTGTCAACTGCAGGCACTTTTACTATATAGGTTTATTTTTTCATAAAGCTAGTAAAGCTAGACCAGCCACTGATGGAGATTTCCTACTGACGATCAATAAGACTGCTGTAGCAAACCCAGAACTTTAGTTCCTGGGGTTATTTTCTCGGAACTCTGCTTGTTTACCTCTGAAGGTCCCAGGTGAGTAAACATTTCATCAACCATCGTATTGCAGGTAAGTACAAATTTACCAACCAGAATAATTAATTCCCAGAGAAGTGCACGAAGAACCAATGGTTTAACCCTAACAATAAACGAACAGGATTACTAAAACAATGATCAACCAATCCGTCGGTCATGATTAGACCAGCCGTATTTTTTTTGGGGGGGGGGGGCGTTGTGCCTTTTTTTTTTATTACGCACTAAACGTATTAATGTGCGTTAACCTTTCAGCATCTCAAAACTTTTTTTTATTGACGTTTTAAGTGTTTGTGAGACAGTTACCTAAATCTAATTCTCCTTCGTTTTGGAAAACAGAGCAAACTCGGTTATCTTAGCAAGCGGATTTTCCGCCATCAGAAATGGCGGCTTGTCGACCAAAGACGATGCAAGATAGTTTATCACCTCCATAAAAGTGAATCCTTGATGGCAGCGTTCGCATTCAAACGGTCTCTTTGCTCCTTTGAGCGTAAAAGGAGAAGAGGGGCCCGGGTTAGGAGATAGAGGTTTGGTGTTTGTAAATGAGCACCCTCTGTGTTACGGAGCGTTTAAAGTGAAGAATGCCTTGCGGTCATTCTTTGACAAATTGCCGGCCTAAGCAGCTCAAAAATGCGTACATTCTGCTGATCGCTCCATACATCAGCCGTCAACAACTGCAAAAGGGTTAGAAAAGGAAAGGAATAGCCCAGAGAGAGGTGGGCACCGCACCGCGACTGACGGCTTTGCTTGGGCCATCCTAATTAGCATAACTCACAACCGTGTACCCACTTTATAAATTCGGTAGAGCAAGGTAAGACGATATAGGTAGTCGCCAGGCAGACACTGGATTCACTGACAAACTCCATGGTCATTAAGATTTTTCGGAAAAACCTCACTTCCCCCTCTTCAGTTAAACAAGAGCAATTCACCATATTAAACTGTTCGCGGTCTATCCTTAGTTCTCCGCAGAACGAACACAGATAATCGATTGTACGTTTTTGGCAGCAGAGTGCCTTGTTGATATCCAAGACGGTTAAAAAAAAAACAATGGCGGCCGTCTAGGAAGACGTAGCCGCTCGTAAAATACTTGCGGGACTCAAGATACGCCGCGCACACTATAAATGTATTTAAGCCATGTCAAAAAACGTCAAATTACATATCATGGAAAATGATCAGATCATATTTTTTTTAACGATTTCTTGTCATGTATTTGTACGGAAGCTATTCAAAGTATTCATTGCTATTGGATAGTTCTCAGTAATGGTGCATGATTGTAGCAAAACTGTTGTCATTTTGCTACAAGTGTATTTTTGGGTGGTTTGTTTTCGTGTTTTAACTGAAGAACGATTTCGAAAAATTTGAATAAATTTATGCAGTTTGCAAGATGAAAACATCCAAATTAACATCCAAAACATGCGACGTAACAGAGATGCCACCGAGTGAAAAAAAATGTGTAAAATATTCATCTATCCAGTAAAAGTGTTAAAAAATGTGAAAAATTGATTGAATTGGTTAAAAAACGTGAAATTTTAGATTTTTAGAGAAAAAAATAGTAACGTGCAACAATCCACGATAAATAAATTTAGCTCCTCTACGGCTGCATGATGGTAAAATTCAGTTTGGAGAGTTCATTTACCTGCTGCGTTGGACAGTGAGCCAGGTTATTTATTTTGTCAGTAGATAATGGTGTGACTGGCAATGATAGGTAAAAATGTCGTTGTTCGAGGAGATGCCTAAATTGCAACATTCCCGCGCTCCCGAATTCGTCGCGTCACTGAATACGTTTTCGTGCTTTGGAAATAGGCGTATTAAAAAAAAATGTGTGAAAAAAGAAGTGAAAAATGTGAAAATGTCTAAAATTTGTGTGTGAGAAATTGTGAAAAAAATGCAAACGTGTGGCATGAAAAAATGTGAAAAAAAAAACTACGAAACCCGGTGGCATCCCTGCATAACGTAACCGGTTCAATATACGTATATAAGTGACTTACGGAGAGCTTATTTATCATCTTATCCTGGTATCTGTTTGAGCCTACGAAAAGTTTTGAACTCATTGTCCGAATTATTCAAATTTTCCTTAAACATCCAACGCCTTATTTGTGGATCTAAGTTAGTAAATCACAAAATTAGGCAACTAGTTTTGTGGAATTCGTCACTTTAATTTCAAAATTTAACTAAACTGAAACGTCATTATTCCGGCACTAGTTCTAAGCATTATTCTTTGAGATTAACCATAAATTGCTGTACAACTAAAGGACTTGACACACGACGCGACAACTAAAAAGTACTTGCGGTCACATCTTTCAATAAATGACTGAAGACGATTGCTAGGCAAATTCATACACCAACTTTCTTCACGGCATTTTTAACAGCATGCGGAGAGCAGAGCAGGGGTTGGATCGTGTCTTGTGTTGATGTTTTTCTGCATCAACTATATAACGTTGAACCCATTATGATTCATCACACATCAGATGTTAAGTCCTTTTTTTGGGTAAAGTTCGCAAATTGGTAGAATGCGTAAGACCGGGTTTACGCAACCACTTGCTTTTGCTTTCTCGCTGCTAGAAGCTAGAAATCACCTCAAATTCAAACATGGCGGCGGTTTTATGTCTGCCGCCTCGCAACGTAAACAGCAAATAACGTGAGTTCAGAAGCGTTTGGGAAAGTTGTTTCGTCATAAGAAATTCTTTATATTATTGACACGGATTATAAGACTGCAAGTATTTACCCAAACGATGTCGGATTTAGATAATCCATTTAGCGTTGTTACCATGGCAATGTCACCTTTGCCATCGCGATTGAGTTCTAGCTGCGAGAATGCAAATGCGAGTCGCTGCGTAAACGCGCCCTAAGAGTTTGCAGGTTTTTGTTTGTCATATACGAAAAAGAGCAGTACTATAAAAATAAAATTTTAACGAGTCTTTAAAAAAATTAAGGAATTAATAGACATTAAGAAATACGCCATTTTTTAACTGATCACGTTTTTTTTTTATTCTTGGATTAAGAGAATAATAACTGATCAAAATACGTTATGGAACAAAATGATTGTCGAAAAAGTATGCACTAAATTACAAGGTGAATTATTACAGGCAGGATTAAAGATTAGCGTAGCAATAATACAATGTACACTAATCTGAAAAAGAAAGAAACGACAGCTACCCCAACTGGGACTCGAACCCAGGACATCCGGTATACGAGTCTGATGATCTAGGTCAGCCCCGTTAGTGTAGTGTACATGAGAGAGTCCTAAGGTCGAGTCTCAGTTGAGATACATTTCTTCCTTTCTTTTATTTTAATGTATCTTTTATTTTCAAAAGACCAGTATATAATCCTGGCTAGTTTGTTTAACGCATTTGTGGTTTAAAGTGGTTCTAACTAGACTTGACTGTTTCCTTGACTCACCGATAGCTGGGCCCCCTCCCATCTGTGATAGCAGAAATTGCCAGCATGCACCTTTTGCTTGCTCCAAATCGCATTAGGCCTAACTCGCTAGACAGATGTCTTAGATGTTGCCAATTTCTCAGCACCCTAAACATCCAGCCACGCGAATTTGTGCTCTGGAAAGTAGACAGTGATCGTTTTCTTTCTCTTTCTTTTGCCCCCTTTTTGTCTCAATTGCTCTATTAAGGTTGTGTGTTTGCGGAGTTATCTTCCTGAATGGATTGAGATAATAAATCGTTTTACGTAAGGGCTCATTTGCTGAAGATTCATTTCAATTCGTTATCGGGACTCAATATAAACGAGCTTAAGTATAAGAAGTACGACAAGCGAAACTGAAACTATTACCAAAGAGCTATTTACTCAAGATTCTATCTCACTGTGCACATTTTCCACAATAATTTTTCCAGCATAAAATGGGGTTCGACGACTTCCCCAAGTTGTTTTCTTACGAACAACTACTGCCGGAAAAAAAAACTACGAAACGAGCAAGCTACCAATCCGTTATTAATCTGTTGTATTGTGTCACAGGCAACGCCAAAAAGTCATGGCTAAAAGTCTAGGAGAGTGCCGTTTAAAGTAGGGATTTAAAATATAAAAATTTATAAAAATATAAACAGAGTAGCCATCAAGTCCAGGTGTAAGACGAAATCATGACATTTCGGTTCTTATAGCTGGGGAACCGTTTCAAGTGACGGGTTTAAAAACATGTCAAACAACTTCCATATTAAAAATTAATAAAAGAACAGCAGAGCAGAAGGGTCATGGTGATAAACCTTAAAAGTCTTAAGGATGTAAGATCCCATATTAAAATAAAAAATTAAAATAAAATAAAATAAAACGGTTCTGAGCTAGGAATTGAACGTTGTGATTTCGTCTTTCACCTGCATGTGATGGCTACTCTGTTTATATTTTTTTAAAGTAGTGATAGTATTACAAAAATGGCTACCACCACGGTTAGTTCTGTTTGAATGTTAGCGGTTGGAGGGAGAACTAGTTGGCATCAATATTTTGTATACGGCGCTAAGACCGTCGCGACTAGGCAGTCGCTGTAGCCGCTTATTTTTATACAGAAAAGCATAACAGTCTTTATTATACACTAAAAAAGAATAAGTTACCTGATTCTAATCTGGTGTTCAATACAATTTGTTATCTTCAAATGGCTAGAAACCTTGAAAAAAGGCTACCAGGGAGATAATATTTTAAAATTATACTTGATAGAGGAGTACAAGTGGCTCAACATATTATTTAATTAGTTGATACTTTAATAATAAAGCCTATATAGACAATGAATTACATTTCATTACAGGGACGTAAGAGGTATTCGAACCAATGACAAAGGCCCTTATAATCAGAGCCCTCTCTCCTCTTTCTTTTAATAATTCGAACTAATTACGTACCATCCCTATTTTACAAAACAATTGAATATTGGAAGAAAGAACAAACAATCCTAACAGCAAATGTTTGATGTCAAAACTAACCCGAAAATTTTGAAGTAATCAATCAAATCAGGCTTCTCACACGTTTTAAATTTGAAATTTCAAGCCCACCAATTTCCACAAACTCTTCGAAAACCGCGAAGGTAGAAGCGCTCTGACAGGACAGAAAGCTCGCAAGGCATACAACACATCAGCCATAATTTTCGACACCTTTATTTTTGTGTCTCGATCACCCAATACACAAACAACATGCCGAACAATGAAATAAAACTAACAAAATCTAAAAACTGGTTGTACCCAACACCACCAAATACTTACAAATACACTGGAATTACAATTTATAGTTGGGAAACCCACACTAATCAAGTCAGGTTGCGGCCATATTGGAAGCGTGACGCCATGGCCACTAGTTAGATTTCATTCACAGGTAAGCTGTCATACAAGCAATTCCATTTTTTCATGATTAAGAAGTTCCTAATAACGTTCAAAATAAAGGGGTCGAAAATTATTGCTGATGTGTTGTATGCTGTCGCAAATCTTGTTTACTTGCATGTTTGCTGGGGCCAATGGCCAATCTTAGTCTTGTGCGTCTAATCTTACATAGGTGGACATTATCTATGCCTTGTAATTATATTTCCGGTTCCTGCCTCTAGAACCTTCTAGAACTTTCTATTACCCATAATACCCTGGCTATTTCGCGGTTGTCAGGGGTTACCAAAACGTATTCAAGCAAGGGGCCCAGCATGGTAAAATCAAAAAGCCTTCGGGCCTCCCTCAACCCCTGCTAGGTCTCCTAGTTAGGGGTATTTTTGGCTATCAGGCCCAAATTAGTAGGCCCAAATTTTGGTTAGGCTATTTTCCCCCAACCTAAACTAGCCTTTTTATTAAGCCTCTTAACCCCCCAAAGTTCCCTAGCTTCCCTTAGAAGAATTGGTTCAGTCTAACTAGCTCTCCCATCTTGTTTGTTATTTTTCGTCATATGCCTTGCGAGCTTTCTGCTCTGTCAGAGAGCTTCTACCTTCGCTGCCTACCAAACCATCGAAAAACTTGTTTGGTTTCATCTTCAAGAACCATTTAGCTCTTTTTTTTGTTCTTGTCATTCTTAATTTACGCTATTTTGAAGCCAAATTTGGATATCAAGATCTGTAGATCAGCCGATGGCATTAGTTGTCATTGGTTAAGGAATTCGTCTGAACAGATTTTTGATAAACCCACTGGAGAATTCCTCTCGTCCTATTTCTTTCTTGTCTGACATTGCAGATCACCTTTAAGCGTAAAAAAAAAAAGAAAAACACGTCTCCGTTACTTGGTGTAGGCGGGTGATTGCCATGGAGAACGGGGATGCAGC
>JAHWFP010215380.1:0-26461 GCA_023313725.1 Lithobius niger
CCCCCCCCCCTCCCTCGCCAATCTAGTTGTGGTGTATAACACTGCAGTTTTCAGTTAAAGCTTATTTAATTTATTTATTATTATGATTTATTTCATTACCCAAACCAAAGTACTAAGCTTTAACCAGAGCCTATTCACGACGTGCATTTGTAAATATCCAATCAATAGTCAATTTCACAATGTAAAGGCCTTTCCCAAAGTTGAAGAGTTGAAAACTCAATTGGGCCCGTATCTAGTCATTCCCTACTCCTTCAAAAGGCTCTGCACCACGTCCCTCTGTTCAACCGACTTCTCCTCCCACTTTCCATTGTTCTCCTGGCCCTCAGCCAATCAGACCCCCGCAGCTCTCCTGCCCGTCCGCGCGAATTTCCGGTCGCTAGCGTAAAAAGCCCCCACACCCCTCCATCGAGAGCACAGCCCTGAGCGCCGCTCAGGTAAGCACAACTCACAGATCTCTCAAGCTAGAAGAGTCACGCCGGTCGGGAGTGGAGATGTCACGTCCGTGGTTGCCATGCCGGGCAAAATGGTAGTGGTTGTAAGTAACTAGTTTAACTTTAGAAGTTTATCTTTAGGACCCCCCAATTCTAAATTTATAGTCTAACTTAAATTAACCTATAACTTGGAGTCTTTATGGTTGGTAAGCCTTATCGGCATTGCTGGTCTTTACCACCATAATGTTAGAGTAGGCATCTCTTCCTAAAAAGCCATTTTCATTCTTTGTTCATTTCTTAAATGTAAACAAAGGGACGGTTTGATCCTCGCGAGGAAAAATAACTGTGGGACGACTTGAAAACTACAGTTGTCAAATATAGTTGCAACTTAGCGGACGCGGATCAGCTTGCTGGGTATTCCAGGATTTGAACCCAAGATAAAAATGCTTTTTCTAATCTAAATTAAGAGTGTTTAAGAACAAACATCGTTGTTCTTGATTATTGTGAATTTCAATTGTAAATTCTGATAAATTTGTTTTTGCAAACTTCTGAAAGCTTGAACTAGTGAACTTTAATGTAAAACTGTTTATTTTTCATTTTCTGATGTTTTAAAATAAAAACCAAGAGTTTTTAAACCTCAGGTTCGTTCCCTAGCAGATTAATTGTTTTTAAGTGTAAACTATTAGGTAGCCCTTTTAGATTTTATACTACGTTTAAACAGTTAAAACTAATCCACCGTTGGTGGCAGTGAAATTACCGGTAGCATTAAGGTTAGGCCTAGAATAGGACACCGACGCTCCATCCCCCAAGCCGGGACTGTAGCCCATGCTGTGTTATTGAACGTAAAAAGTCGTAATAACCACAAAACTTGATGCTAAGAAGTACTCGTCAACCAATGATGTCGGGGGTGCTACAAGCACCTCAGCCGTCGTAGCGTCCGCCGCTGCGGGCTGTTCGGTTCCCATTCTGTTCCCCCCCCCCTCCCCCAGCCCCGAAAAAAATGTCGAGTCGTAGGCGATCATAACATCGTTATTTGCTGGTGAATCTTAGTAAACATGGTGAATGAGATAAAAAGAATGCTATCGTTTGTTGATGAACTGAAACCTTACGAAAAACGCTGTCTACACAGATAATTTGCTTGATTATTTGACTCTCCGTTTTGGGGGTCGAATTAAGTGTATGTCATCGGCATAAGAGTTAGAACTACAATTGCCCTCGAACGAAGCGAGACGACGCCAAATGAGCGAGCGTTAGCGAGCGACTCGGCTAATTTCATTAAAAAATGTTGAGCTTTCTTTTGTAAAAGGTTGCGAAGTATCGTTATAGCCTAAGAACTTACTGAATACCACGTACTGCGGCACAAAAATAAGTTGAGCACTTAGTCTGCGTATTCCGCTTAATTTAAAATAATTTCTTTTTATTTTGGACCATTATAGAAGTGACTTACCACCAGTTGCATTCTAACATAGCAATTCCAGTTTTGCAAAATTTATCCTATATTTTTTTGGGGTTGTTGGCTGCCTCGTTTTGAATCCTTATTATCACGAATGAGTAATGGCGGTATTTGATCTGTCTAGAGCGACGACAAGCAGGCTGGCGCCAGCACGATTCGACCATAAGATCGCGTTGCTCTTGCCCCAAGCTGTTTCCACACACACCAATAAGCTTTTTTTCCCCCTTCCCCTTTTTAAAATGATGGAACTGTGCTTATATTACACACAAAAGTAATGACTTCAATAATGCCAAAAGTGTTGAGAGAACGTGTAGTCACGTGCAAACCTGGAAAAGGCCGAGTCAGATACGTAGACGGGAGCGGGGGGGGGGGGGGGCGCACGCTCGTGAAGTTAGGCATGCTCTTTGAGTGGACGAAACGCAACTTTAATTTTATTGTGAAAGAGGCGTAACAGGTTTGAGTACGTGAATCTCCCGATTCAAGCGGATTCCGTAATTAACCAACGAAGAATAGAAACTTTATTTGTTGGGAGTTGGAAGGGGGGGGGGCGATATGTCTCCAAACGACAAGAACGGGGAAGGGGCGCTCCCTCTCCCAAACCCCCAACAAATAAAGGATTCGTCCGATTCGTCGGATTTGTCAAAGCACTCACTTGTGCAACCCACTGGCTCGCTAGAAGATATAAGCTAGTCTGACATTTCAACATGGCGCCGATTTTGGCCACTGGCAACTCGAAACAGTCAGCAATGGTGCTGACGAGACTCGAGAAAAATGTTTCTTCGGGAGAAATTATTTATCTCGTTAAATAAATACTGATGCACGAAATGAAATGAAGTGAAATAAAATGAAAAGGGCTTTATGTCAACCTTTCCAAAAGGCTGAAATATACACAGTGAGAAAACAGACGTCTTGTATGCTGGCGGTTTTAAGGCCAGGGGCTTGGGGGGGGGGCCTTAAAAAAAATCCTTAAGACCTTTTTTTTTTGCTCTGGGTTGCTAGGTTTTATTAGGGCTCACGCGCACTAGGCGACCAGGCCGTGCAACCAGGTCGTTGCAGCCAATGAGAATGATTAGTGCGTGGTTTTGCAAAAACCGTAAGCATTCTCATTGGCTGAACGTCACCAAAACTGAACGTCACCCGGGAAATACGTGGAATGTTTATGTAACTGGTCGGATCTGGGGGGAGGTGGGGAGGCCTTGTAGTGAGCCCGAAAGACACAGTACAAATAAAATTAATGTAAAAAAATAAAGATCGTAAATGATGAGTTATGTCACCTTAAAAAAATCTCAGATGGACGATCGACTTCCTCTTGTCGACATCACATAAAGTTACAATTAAATTTTTTGCATCCTACACCGAAGTTTTCCGCATTAAAAACACAAACAAATGGTGGCCATGCCTTGCGAAATGAACATTAATGTAAAATTAAAAATACTAAACTAGCGAAAAACTATGTAGAAGAAGGAGTAAATTCTACATTTTTTAGAGTCAAAAAATATTTTTTAAAAAAAGTAGGTCATAAAGGTGACCCGTGAAAAGGAATGAAAAGGAAAAAAAATATAAGTACCGAGCAAACAATGACGGAGTCCGTGGATTGTGGTAGAAAATCGCGTTGTTTGTTGTCCAAAAGAGGGAAATCGTGAATTTAGGTGTAGCTCTACGAAATACTTGCTAAAAAAAATCTATCGTAATTTTCATTTAAAATTTCGCGAAGTGTCATGGAAAATTGCGTACAAAACTGCCGTTAGGCTTAACTTAATTTGCCTTCTTGCTTCAGCCTACACTGTTTTGAAGAATTGTTTCCAACTTTGTTATTTTTCTCTCTGTCTGACAAATTGAACAAATCTTCATATTCAAACATACTCATCATGCTATTTGGTTAACAACAATCACTTTATTTGCCGAGCAATTCGTGATTGGGTGAAGGGGCAATTCTCATTTCGCTTGTTCAAGGAAGGATTATTTCGGAATCGAGCAACAATCACTAAACGCGTGTTTTAACAATGAGATTCGCGCTATTTGGAACAACCCATTGTTGAGGTTTGTTAACAACCCATTGTTGAGGTTTGTTAACCCATTGTTGAAAAGGTTATCCATTGTTCCCTCGTGTTGATCCCAACAACCTACGCGATCCCGACATATTGTTAAAGTGTGCGCCGCGTATCTTGAGTCCTTATTTTGTGATCGGCTACGTCTTCCTGGAGCGGGCGGCTTTAATCGACGGCCGCCATTGTTTTTGTAACTACTTTGGATATCAACAAGGCACTCTGCGAACAAACACGTATAATCGATTATTTGTGTTCATTTTGGGGCGAACTCAAGATGGGCCGCGTACACTATAAATATCAGTCCCAGGGAATCTAGTCTTAGGGCTTCGTCGGGTAGATAACCGGAAGTGGTTAACGCTTGCTACAAAACTCTTTGAACTCTTTAAGGGAATCGGGCGATGACCCTTTGTTTACACGTTGTTTGTAGTGTTTCGTTCGCATTTCTTCACTCCATTTGTAGTGGCTGCGGCTTCTCTGCCAGACATTGACGATTCTCCGCCTGCCGTGCGGCATAGCTTTCGTGCAATACTTTTAGAAAGCTTCCCCTTGTGCTTTCCTGCTATGCTCTTGCAGACTTTAGCTGCTGCACGTCAGGCCTGCATAGTCTGCACATTAATGTGGGCTCAAATCTGATTTTGGGAGTGAAGTTCTGCTTCGAATAAATGTTATCTACCCCAAAAATGAAACTTGTTAAGGATTCCCGCCAAGCTTCTCGGCCGTGTGAAGTCGTGATATCAAACGCCAAGCTCTTTCGCCAAGATAATCCCACCGAGTAATAGTTCGAAGGTTAAATGAAATAAATGAAAATTGCTTATTGCGCAATTTTTAATTATTTCAGTAACGTTTGAAGCATTAGTCGGTCGGATTAGCTTGGCGAAAGAGCTTGGCGCTTGATATCACGCCGATAGTAGCAATGGTCAGGTTTTTTTTATTTAACCTTTGATCTAATGCTCGGTGGGATTAGCTTCGCAACTAATGTAGCAACTTGGTGGCAGCCTTTTTGGCTCTGATATCACTACTTTGATTGGCTGAAACTTGGAGGGTTCTTTCACCCTTGTGGGTTTTGTTTTAGATTCGTGACACAAAAAAAGCGTTACCAGTAGTTAGTAAGTAATTAGGTAAATATCAACGTTATTCACGTCGTTTTTTCAGCGGTAAGCTATGTCATTAAGTGATTTTTATGTTGTCATAAAGTTTGCCGACCAAAGTCTACCGATCCAAAAGTTTCAGCCTTTTCTGTCGCATTGTTATCTATCCTCAGATGGCTGAAAACAGCCTTACTACCTTTGCTGTAAAGACACAACTTGTCTAGTGGTCGCCGTGCTCATACATATATTTTATCTGGAAGTTATCGTTTTATCTTGGCGGGCGACACACTAGCGTGTGTCTTGATAATTTAAGAAAGTGACGAATACTATCAATGCCGACAATACTAACAATGGTTATAACAATACTTTCATACTTGCGTACTCTCCCACGCCATTCACACGCCCTCCCACGCCATACACCCCCAGGCTGCAAACCATAAAAGGTGAGCAGTTCGTATCGTACTGGAGCCATTCGTCCAATTTCGTAGCTGGAAGCCTTCCCTCTATCTCGATGTCGGTAAATAATCTCACCTCTATGGGATTTAACGTGAGGATAAGCGGAGTTAGGTAGTAACGTATTTGCAGCGTTATTGAGGGCGAAATTTTGCATTGAAAGCCGCGTAGCTGACATTCCTACATGAGTTAGTTTTTGCCAGGTGGGTCATTGCTCTCGATTTCAACACATTTTAAGCCTTTCTACCGCAGCATTATTTTCCCCTGAAATGTGCCCGACCATGTTTCAGGATATTCGACACTTAGGCTATGGCGTCACGCGACAATGATTTACGTCCTCGACAATTGAATTGATGTGATGTTTGTTGCCCAACTTGGCGCAACACACCAGCGTGTGTCTAGATGTAAATACGTATTTTCCTACCATAAAGGCCATTCTTTCGAAATACACTGGGTATCCTTCGTTCGCGGTACAACACCAGTCGTCGCAACGAAGCGGATGTTTCCTTTCGCTTCGCTAGATCGTTAGACGTAACAGCCGATTACGTGACCTAGCAACAAATTCGGAGCGCCGTTTTGTTATAAAAAATGTATCGACAAATCGTCTTAATAATTAATTATTCTTAACTAGTAATAATTAAATACAAAAATTAAAAACAAAAATTAAAAACAAAAATTAAAAACAAAAATTAAAAACTAAATTATTAATTCTGCGTAATTTTAGAGTGCAGGAGGATAATGAAAAATAACGCACAATTCCCTAACTAAATACCCTGCGAGCCACTGGAAATTATCAATTTTTTCGCCACTCGTGTTTTGGCCCACAAACACCCTTGCCATTTATTGGCCGATAATTTCCGTCGGGCTTCGCACTCGTGAATTAATTTCAGCCTAAATACCACGCGTGAGTTTATAAAGGCCAAAACACTTGGGCGGGGGTGAAAAAAAAAACTGATAAGCTCCTAACCTCTTAAGATATTGCGTATTACTATTTTGGAAAAGTTTTCGGTCGTGCTATAATCAGACTTCCCGATTCTATCGTGCTCAAAATTCATTTAGTTTCCTTCAGTGGTGAAACTCAACACTAAGATAGTAATTTAACCAATACAGGTCACTTCAGCCTTCTTCAGCGAGCAAGATATTAACTAATACCAACCATATCTTTCGTTCCGTTCACTCCACTAGCGTCGATTCGTGCTTCGTATAGCAGTTTATTTGCCGCCCTGAGCATTCTGATTTATTGTGTCCGGAGCGAAGGAATTTTAAGCGGCAAGACGTCGTAATTAATTTTATTACAGACAAAATGTTCAGTCTACTGCTCACTAATTGTGGCTAGTAAAAATGGTGTGCAAAATAAAAATAATGGTAGGTTCCAGCCTATAAAGTGTGAACAAGAATAACACAAATTGCAACATTTTGAAGTTGTGCAATCCCGCAATTTGATGGGTAAAAAAAAAACACATTACAATACAGTAGCAGGCATGTAAAGACAAATAAAACATGTTAAAAACATAATAGTAGGAAGGAAATCAAGGGCCTATGCCACCAGTTTCTGCACTAGCTTAGGTACGGTTTTTAAGTCTTTTTAACATGTTTTATTTGACTTGACATACCTTGCTTGTTATCATTTCTATGGAATTTTAATGTTTCTTTTATTGGCCCCATAAAACTTGATGACGAAGCCCAACAGCCTCGAAACGTTACCATTTTGTGTTATTGTCACGATGCGTGACGTCACTTGAGACGTTCGGGGTGAGGCGACCAGTCCTTAAAATTTCAAATGTGCCGTTACGAAAGTCCGACCACATTATTTTTGTACACTTCATATTCTTGAAACTACAGACATGTGTTTTAGTCCTTGACACTTCTTAAACGACAATCGTTGAATTTTTTCTCGTTTCGTTCTCTTTATCAGCATTCCCTGTTTTTTTTTTCGAAACATAATGTTTTATTGCGATTTCGAACTTGCTGCATTCGTTCTCTGTATCTGAAGTAAACGTCGTTGTTAACTGCTCATTTTTTAGCCTCCTCCACCATGATGATAACAACCATTGAAAACTTATTGTATGCAAACAGGACGGAAAGCTGTCGGCTCAACAAGAGTTTAATAAATACCATAGGAGTTGATTGTGTTTTGGTGGATAAGCAACTTGACTAAACCGGAAGTTTAAGAACGCGGCGTCAAAGGACGTACCGCCACGCCAATCGGCACTCGCGGCCGCGCGATCGGAAATTTATACCCAACGCACTAGGTTTAATCCATCTAAACCATCTTTCAACATGCCGGAGAAAGCAGACGACGCCTAGTATAACGCGGTACTAAACTGGTACAACGGTACTAAATTAGATTTAGTAGATCTGCTGCTACGACATTTTGACTTGGTTAAACTTACTGTTGTCACAAGAAGATGACTCATTCTACACCGGTTTTCTTACAAATATCATGCATTCATAAGCACCCCGTCTCGTGTTAAAAAATACGATATTTGCTTCTCCAACAATCGGCGTTAAGGTTTCGTTCGACTGTCAAACTTTGTTACAAAACACAATGGCACGTAACGCCTGGCAATATAACAATCTCTTATCTTACCTACGTTTGATACATCATAAACAATGCAGTACAGGGCGTATTTCACAGAAAATTCCACCGCCTACGAGCGGTTCAACCGCGAATACCTCATGGCGGCTTGGTCAGGCGGAAGTAGCAGACGCGCTTTGTATTCTGGGTACATTCGTGAGTCACTCTTGCCATCGAAGACTACGCACTTCGGCTATGCATTTGAGCTGGGAGTTGCTTATCCATTCAAACCCAATCAACTCCTATGTAAATACAGATGCAAAACTTTTTATGTTGCAATTTGGACTTAAATGTCAAACTGCCGGAGCAGGGAATCGAACCCACGATCTTAGAAACCAAAATCCGAGGTCCTACCGCGGAGCCATGCTGACACGGCATTGTCAGTTTGGCTCAGCGGTATGACTTCGGTCGTTGGTGTTAAAAGCCATGGGTTCATTCCTCACTGGGACCGTCTGACATTTAAGTTCAAGAAGGCAGCATCCACGTTTATTTGTTGTATGCACTTCTCTGCATACTTAATTTCCCCCACATATATAAGTCTTACAGTACGACCGCCTTTACAAAGCAATACACTAGCAATGTTAAATTAATTGGCAGGTGAAAATGAGTATAAAAATATAAGGTTCTTCCTGGTGAACAATAAGCCCACAATTCATGAAACCACAGAAATTGCGCATATGTATACGCCAACGTCAACTTGTCTTGCATTTTTTTTTTCCAGTTGCAGCTAAACTCAGATTAAGGTAGCACAAAATTCGAAACATAAAAAAAAAAAAAAAATTGTTTTCGGTAATGCATGCCAAACATTAGTGCGCGCCTGTCACATCAAAATCATCCAGTTTGAGCAACAACAGACAGCTCGTTGTCTTAGTCACGGATCTCTATATTTAGTCTGGACGTGCATATACGCTTCCCTCCCTTGCCCCCGTTACCCTTTTGTTGTTCACAACGCTGAAGGTTTTTCCGAACGGGAGGGAAGGAAGGCTTTTAGGTGGGCGGGAGCGGCCGGGTGCACAGAGTCTGCAGCTAGCTACCATGGTTGTGAATGGGGTTTTTGCGTCTCGTGTTGTCAAGCTTTCGACCGATCGTGGTCGTTTGGTGCACAGACGTCGATATCTAAAGAGGTCGCTGTCTAACACTCTTGTCCCCCGTAACGACAACAGAAACGCAGACGCATGCTCAAGTTTCAGGCAAGTGCCGTTGCGTGGCGTTGTCATATTTAATTGGCGCTGTTATGTCAGATTTTCAAATCTAAGCTTTGCTGTGGTTAGCGTATTTGTCGTCTCAAAGTAAACATTCCTTGTGCGGCATTGAAGATGTTGTGTTTTATGCGATGTTTGTTGGCTTGCGGCAGTGGAGAAAAATGTGAAAGTGGTTGAGGAAATAAGTAGAATTAACTGAACATTAGAGCTCGTATCTCCAAACTCACAGCTGTGAAGGTATACGAATAAAAACGGATTAGAGTTCACTCGAACGCAACGAAATATAATTTGAACTCCAATTCCAGGGAATGGGGACTGTTTTTTTTTACTCAATGGTTACGTCAGAAAGTGAACGCAATTTGTGTTTGAAGTGTGTAATGTTTGTGTGTGTGTGTGTGCGTATTTCTGTTTGTGTGCACTTAATTTGTGTACTGTACAAGCTTTTTTTAACGTTTTTTTTTTTATTTTTTAAGTGTTTCGTGTGAGTGGCTGTATGTGTATTTTGTCTGCATTTATAATTTGTGAAATAAGCAGACTCCTAGTTAAGTCAGTTTTTTTTTTACTGTGTTTGTGTTTGAAGGTTTCTGTTCTAGTTCGTGTGAGTAATTACGTGTTCATTTTGTGCGTGTTTTTTTTTTTTTTTGTATCTTTTAGTTTTCTACGTGTTTTGCTGTTTATGGCGTCTGTTTTGTCAGTATGTGTTTGTGGGCTTAGGTTTTCGTTCTGTTTCATGTTCGTGTATATGTTGCATTTTGTGTGTGTATCTTTGTGTGGGAAGTATCCAACCTCTTAGTTTGTTGGATTAGTGATGTAAGAAACAGTGGGAAACAAAGTGGATGGGTCTTAACAGTTAATTTTAACAGGTGAACCTTAACTATCTTAACTGAAACCTGCTTAAACTGCTTAATATTGCCATTGCCGAGCATAATTCCAACGGAGAACAACAACAGTGACACAATCAAACATTTAATATTCAAACGCTTCTCTTTCTGTAATAGCCTGTTGCTATTAATCAACAATCTTTGATCGCAAGTTTCCGTCCGTCGTTTTTTGACGACAAAAACTTAGGGTCTTTTACATGCCAGAATCGACGTGATCACGAGGCATCACAGGGTCCTTCTCTTCCCGAAAATGCCAGTGGTGGCTTAGAGCAGCATCGATCTAGGGTCCTCTTGCTCATGAGACTGTCGTTGTAATCTTCAGGGTACCTTGCTCCATGGTTAGATAGACTACGATCAACTCTGTTGTCCCCAAGATGGCTGCCTGGGGTGAAGGGGCGGGGGGTGGTAGTAGGTGGCTTCACGGAGAGGACTGGGTAAATGTCGACCTTGCTGCTAGAGACTTGGTAGGGGCGAGGGATAATCGTCTAACTGGAAAATCGCATAATTGGAAGAACGTATAACGGAATATCATCTAACAGGAAATTCGTATAATGGAAAAGCGTCTAACTGGAAATTTGTATAATGGAAAATCGTCTAATATCCCTGCCGCGCTCGCTGCAGCTATACATACAGCATCAGAAACCGCAGTTAGACGTTAATCCAGTTAGACGTTTATTCATTATACAATTATCCATTATACGATATTCCGTTTAGTTGCTTTTCCAAATTTTTTATTTAGGCAAATTTTAGACAATTATCCCATTAGACGATTTTCCAGTTAGACGTTCGTCCGACGCCCCGATTTTTATTTTCAATTTAAATAATTGTTATAAAAGGTATCTCCCAAAACGAAACTATAGTTAAGGATTCGTGTCAAGCATTTCGGCCGTTGGAAGTTGTGATATCACACGCCAAGCCCCTTTGCGAAGTTAATCCCACCACATAATAGCTGGAAAGCTACATAAAAAAATTGAAAATGACTCGGTGAGCCATTATCGAGAGCGTTTCATTTAACGTTTGATGTCTCAGTCGGTTGCAATGGAGCTTGGCGTTTGATATCACGACTTTGAACGGCCAAAGAGCTTGGCGGTCATCCACAACAAGTTTAGTTTTGGGGAGATATCGCATATTTTTGGTCCAAATTGATGAGATCCATTTTTTTCGTGGCAGTTGATAAATGAAAGGCCGAAACTCCAGTTTTATGGTCTTCAGTGGGTTTCCGTTAGTAGGCTTACGTGTGTCGCAGTCTTCGTCGAAAGGTCCACCAAACTCGCTTTCTTTAGCAGGTTAGGTTAGGTTTATTTAAAGATCACGATCGTACATGGATCATCTGCTGTCAGAAGGGTTGTCACGTGCTGTTAAGAACTTCCATACAGCACTAACGAGAAAACGCATAACAAGCAAGAAAGTTGCCACTAAAGCAACTACCATTAAATGATCAGAAACTAAAAATCGGAAGGGAAAAACACCTCCATTACCGTGGCATCGCGAGATCATCTAAAAAAAAACAATGAAAAAATTTGACGACAGTCTTTAACTAACTTAAAAATTAAAACGTCAAAACGTCCCACCTACTAACTACGCTAGTTTCCCCCACAAAATAGCCAAATTTCCAAACCTTCCGATAGCATGACAGAATTTTATCACTGCTCGCAAACATTCATAGAGGCATGCGATTAATTGATTAAAGACATTGACTTAAGGAGATTATCAGCTTCAATAGAGCAGTGGCATTTGCGCCATATTGGCACCAGTATGGATTTTGGAGGGGATAACTACAAGGTGCACTACATAAAAATGGAGGGAAAAACAACGGAAGAGCGGATTTCTTAGGCTTAAAACAACGTTGTTTTCTCCAACAACAAAAATCGCCCGTTTTAGGTCTAAGAAATCACTCTTCACAGCATCGGCTTTTCAGTATGACGCCTTTCTGTTTCTCTCCGCAGTGCCCTTTGCAGCTAAACCATTACGGCTCCAGCATAGAGTTATATACAATAATACTACGTCGTGTCATTGCTCTATTAGCAGGAGAGTAAATGACGAATGGAACAATTTATAGATATGCTTTGTTGTTTGTTGTTGTTTTTGTTTTAGGGAGCACGAACCCTAACTGGGTTCCTACCCCCACGACAGTGAGAGGGACAATTTAACTGGAGAAGTCCAATCGGAATACCCAGGCCCTCTGACATGAGTCTGAGGCACCACAGGGCATACGGTGTCGTTACGTGTGGCTCCACACGTTAGCCATGCCTAGATTCATACCCATGTTAACCCTCTATAGCTTAACACACTAATTCTAGCAGCTTTAGGAGTGTGCTATACTAATGTTGTTACATTATATTATATGACGCTGTTGTCACATGACTTGCAATTGCTTATAAAAGAGCATGTTTCCAATTAAACAGGGTCCACACCTTTGCTTGCCTAATCCGTATTTAGTGTCGTTACCGTGCTAGGGAAGAACTCACGTTTGTGTGCAACCAAAGGACATATCAGTCGTACTCCCAGCAAAGGAAAAAAACAACAATTCTTCATTCGTACTATTGTTGCTTAGTGTAGAGAGGGCGCAGGGAGTGTGGGCCGTTTAAGCTCTCGTGGTAAAAGTCTCTCACGTCGTATTGTTAATTGTTACAAGTAAAGTATGCTGTTCCTTGTTGTGTTATTGTTGTTGCTCGTGTTTCCTAAAAAAAAAAAACAACAATGCTGTCATCGTGGGCAGATAACCCAGGTTTGGTGCGTGCTTCCTGAAAACAAAAACAAACAAACTTCAGTAACTCTGCTTTTAAAGTATAGTAAGTATAGTACTGAGAGGCACGTTCTAGGGTGAAACTATCCCTATCTACAAAATTTACGCATCGCATGGAAGAATTTATTTTCGTGAAATTAGCTAGTCACTATAGCGACCAGTAATTCAGGAAATATCAACGACCTTATTCATACCTTTTTCTCGGCAAGAAAATGTTTCTACATCACTGGTAATCAGCTGTAAGTCACTGGCTTTGCTATTTCCCTGGTATTAAACTAAACTAGTAGTGACTTTAATGTTGTTAGGCGACTAAAGTCTAAGGAACAAACGAAGTTTCAGCCTCTTCTTTCTCATGGCTGTTTCCCCTCAAATGCCTGAAAACAGCCGAACTGCATTAGCTGTAAATTTTTAATGGTCGTCATGCTCGTACATAATTTTTTAACTAGATAGGACGGATATTAATGTTATTGCTGAAACTTGCTGGGGGACACACTAGCGTGTGTCTTAATAAACTAGTATTACAGATACATCAGAGATGCAGCATGTGATTTTGCCCTGTGTCAAGAAAACTTCGAATTTAACAAGACGTTCAGTTATTTTGTTGCAACGACATTTCTAAAATTTGTTTTCTGACAATGCAAAAATATATCTTAACGTATTATTCCTATGTTATTTGGGTGTTAGATATAGGGTGTTAATATTGGGTGGCCCAAAAGTCTGAACCACCGCTTTGTCAGTCCAAATCTATTTACATGAGGACCACGAAAATGCCCATAAATAAACTGTGGCTTGGGGATCATCATGATGGTAGTCTGAATGACCTTGGAATAGCCATTCAAGGTCATCACATGCTAAAATTTGAACTACACTAATTTACAATAGCATTGTAAAGAGAACCGTAAACCAATGCCAAAACAAAAAAAAAAAAACAGAATGAAATTCGGAGCAAAATGATAGAATTTTAAGCTATCAGAGTTCGTAAACAGCAGAGTACGTAAACAGCACGCAGCAAAGTGGTCAGCCCACATTTGTGAACTGCAGTTTTAAACACTAACATTGATTCTGCTCCAAATTTCATTCTGGTTTCTGCTTTGACATTGGGCTGTGGTTATCTGCAGCTTTCTAATTTACTCCGTTATTTTACGATGTAGGTCAAAAGTCATCATTGCCATTCACCTTGAAGGGCCATTCCAAGGTCATTCACACTACCATCATTATATGATCCCCGAGCCACAGTTTATGTATGCCCATTGTCGTGGTTCTCCTGTAAGTAGATTTGGAATGATAGAGGGGTTAATCGGGTTATCCGGACTTTGGGGCCACCCTTATAATGTGGGAGGGCACCCCCCCCCCCCGTGTTGTACAGTTTTAGTTAGTTTTAAATTTCGTTTTTGTATACACACCTAATGTGCACATAGAACTCAAGTCAATCTGTGTGCCACTTTAACACTCTGTTCCCCAACTTTTGTTCGATCGTTTCGCGGGTTTCGCTTTATCGCCACGCTAATCTCATAAATGAATCAAAACTGGCGAAAAGAAATAAGAAAAAAAAATGGCCAAGACTTGCAGCGCTTTTGTCGACGGTTTCCCTATAATGCCAGGCCAAAATGAGTAATGATCATCGTCTCGACGGCTATTTAGCTAAAGGCTGTCGATTTGTTTGAATTATTAAGTAGTGTGGTCTGGTGAGTGGACGGACTCGGCGTGTGCTTACGTCCTGGAGTTTTGACGAAGAAGCATGTGTGCCGGCCTAATATGTTTGCTAACGCCATTTTTCTGCGGTAGACGCAACGTCTTAAGACCTGTCGTTGTTTTGTCACACCGTCTTTGGAAAATAGCCAGGGACGATGATCTATATAGAGTGATGTTGATGGGTTGGTTGATGGTGAATGTTTGATGGTTGATGATGAATTCATCTAATCAGAATTACAACTTGCTTATTAAAGTGAGGATGGAAACGAGGATTAAGACATCCTCTCATGGGGCGTGAGGGGGAGGCGGTTTGGACCGCCCGGGAACTCTGTGAGGCCCACTACAAGAGGCCCTATTAACAAAATATTTTTTCTTTGGAAACTTATGGAACTCTACACCAGAGCCCGCTGAGAAGCTTACGGCGCTCCCCAGGCCCTCTTGCCGAGCTCCCCTCTCCCACGCGAATGTCCTGCGGCCCTTGCAGTACATTCCCAGGGAAGCTCGACCCCTCCCAAATGACCCTAGTGGGGGAGGGGGGGGGGAAGGAGCATGATGCTCCCTTGCCCAACATACGAAAACTCTTTATTCTTTCGTTTGTTTAGAAATAGTTGTTTGCTTGTAAAACGTATTATTCAATTTGAAATCCAATTGGCTTCTAGCAATTTCTGGCAGATTTTCTTTGTTTGCGTCCCAAAATATACCGATTTTCGATCTGAAAAAAAGTCGTCTCCTAATTGTACTTAGTCAGCATGCAAAACTTCTTCAAAATCGGTTCAGTACTTTTGGCGTGATTTACCACAAAGAAATCCTAGTGAGCCACTGCGTACGGAGTTACGCTCCAATAAATTACGCATACAATTCCTCAACATGGTGTACGAAAAATATTCAGTCCGTGTTTGACGTAGTCAGCTCTTCTTAGCCTGGTAGGTTTTAAAAAAGAAAAAAGCCATTCACACCTTTCAGTCAAGCCTAAATATATGCTTTTCAGTTAGTTTGATAGGTCACCCAAGTGCTTTAAAAGTCATAAATTTTAAATTTAAATACAAAAGCGATACATAATCGAAAACATTCGATAGTCCAATCACTTTTTCTCAGTGTTAACATATTATTTTTTTTTTAATATAAACGTGGGATATGGGAGGGGGGTTGCTCGGTACTCAATATACTATCAAAAGAGTCTAAATTCGATAAATAATGATAAAATTCTATATACCAACTACTTATTGTTACAGCATATAAAAAAAAGGTGCAAGGGATGTGCGTTATGTGGGTGCTGGGTTACGACTCTGATACAATGACTAATAGTACAGGGGGCAAAAATTCCCCCCCCCCCTCCCCATCATTCTCCCCCCTTGACGACGTGAAGAAAATTTAAACCGCATAATTCTCCAACTTTTGCACCGGAACTTTTTTCCCCAAACCTTTTTTTTCCTAGATTTGCACGTCCATGTAAGCATCAGTTTGTTTCAGGCGGAATAAAGGCCAACCCAGACTGGCTGATCGCGGCCGGTAAAAACAATGGGATGATGTACCAAAAACGTCAAAATTGGTCGATGAACACAACCTCAGCCTTGTATACGATTGGATCAATTTTGAAGTTGTAGGCACCTTGTAACGCGTCAGTTCGCTGAAGTTTTCTTGTCTGGTCTTGGCTTAAAGCCGTAAGAAGACAGAAGAAAATGTCGTGCAAAACAATGCGTTACTACCTGCCTACAAGGTCAAAATTGCTGCACTGAAATAGTGAGTGTGGCGTTTAATGGCCCGTTTTTGAAGTATTTGGTAAACCATCCTACGACGCCATGCAGCTGTGAGCAGCCAGTGTGGTTAGGGCTTACGGCTTGAAGAAATTAGGGACCGGTCATTATTTATGGCCGGGGAGGGGGGGGGAGGAGGAAATAAAAATGTGACCACCAAATTTTCGATGCCCCCACCTTCGGGACCCTGAAAACCTTGAACCCCCCCCTCAAGGGTAAAAACCCCCCCCCCCCCCCCCCACACCCACACCCCGTAAAATAATGCGCTTCTTGTATACCCATTGAGACTGTCTGCAGATGATTCCTGTAGCCAAGATTAGTGCTGTAGTGAAATTAAGTAAAGTAGTTCTCCACACCGACAGTTACAATTAGTTGTATGGAAACGTGTCTCGTTTTTAACGAACAGCACGTTGGGTTAAAAATGTTGTATAAAATGTTCCTTACACCCATCTCTTGTCGAGATTCATACAGTAAGTAGTAGCCCCCAGAATCTGAGACGTTTTTAGAAATTTTGACTGCTTGAAAGTGCCATTTTTCAGGTCTAAAAATGATTTTTTCTTCCAGTTCGTCAACGTGCTTTTGACCCCTCCTCTTTACGGAACCTGAACAATTTATGACACCCCCCCCCCAGTGGTTCCATAAACTTAACGATTCCCCCAATCCGATCTAGCTCTCCAATCCAGCGGTAAATAATGACCGGTCCCTTATTAAAAGAGTAAAAATATTATAATGTTAAACATTTCCTCTCAATTTGACGTCATATGTTTGACGGTGACGCAGAATCGTAAACAGAGCAAGGTCACATTTGTTTACAGAAATCCAGACTAAGATTTTTAGCGTTAAACTATGTAAACGTTTGAAATCACGCCAAACCATGTGGCATACGGAACGCCACAGGTTGGACGGTTGCCTGGTTTATTTCAAACCAACGTCAACAAAGAAGCCGAGTGAAAATAAACGCGTGAACTGATGTTACGCACGCAGTAGCTCCTACCACTGATCTCTATACGGACAGTTCCGTCTATCTAGATGGAAACCAGAAACGAAAACGAATTAAGAGCTTGAGAGGGATAAATATTTTGCATTAGGCTGTGTAAATTTTTACCTGATAAATAACAAGTGTGCTGCAATTTGTCCAAGTACATGTAAGTTTGCAATCAGTACCGTTCAAACGACCTTAATAGTAAGGTACCAAGTGTCATAAAAAACTGTTCTCCTAGAATTTGCGTGCTAAAATTTAGTTTTTGTTGCTGGATTGGGTGGATTAAAGCCCATGGAAAAAGGTTAGGAAAAAAAGTTCCGGGGAAAAAGGTTAGGGAAAAAAGTCCAAGGAAAGAAGGTCAGGGAAAAAAAGCTGATATTCATTTGCCTGTCTGGTGAAATTCGAGCCAAGGCAACTGACCTAACCTATAAGTAACAAAAGGTCCAGGAAAAAAGCAGAAGAAAAAAAAAGCTGCAGAAAATATACGTTTCCTGATGAAAGTACTTTGCCTGTTTGGTGAAATTCGGGCCACGGCAACTGACGTAACCTAACCTATAAAGAAAATAATAACACGAAAAAATGTGCAAGTTTTTTTTTTTATTAGCGCAGTATATTTTTCTCCACAGAAAGATTCCCGTACCCTTTTCCCTCGAACTGTTTTTTCATGCACTTTTTTTTCCCTCGACCTTTTTCCCCAAGGACGGTTTTTCCTCATACCTTTTTTTCCCCCAGATCTTTCTTCCCCGGATCTTATTTCCGCGGACCTTTTTCGTAAGACGTTTTTCCCTCGGACCTTTTTTCCTAACATTTTTTCATGGACTTTTATCCACCCAATCCAGCAAAAAAACTCAATTTTAGCACGGAAATACTACGGGAACCGTTTTTTATAACATTTCGTACCTCACTATTAAGGTCGTTTAAACGGTACTGATTGAAATTGCGGCACAAGTGTTATTTATCAGGTGAAAACTTACACAGCCTAATGCAAAATATTTATCCCTCTCAAGCTTCTCCTCCCCCCAGATCTTCTTACCGGGACCTATTTTCCGAGGATCTTTTTTTCTCGGACGTTTTTCACCGGATCTTTTCCCCGCCCATCCACTGGCTAGTATTGACCAAACATTTTAGAATCAGGAAGGAAGGAATAAATAAACACAAATCGCTGTTAATAATATTAAGGAAAGTTGGAAATTAGCCATCAGCGAAATTTATACACTAGAAATAACGTAGGCGCTATGCAAGTGATCTGGGGGCGAACTGGGTAGCCGGTTCGAATCCGGGTCATGCCACTCCGACGAAACGTAAGTGCATAAAGGTGGCTTAATGAACTACGTTATTTCTATTGTATAATTTTCGCTAATGGCTAATTTCCAATTTTCCAGGAGGGAAGGGACAGGAGCTGAGAGAATGTTCAGAACGCCGATAGGTCAGAACAGAATTGATCCCACAGCTGTTGAAGGATTCTGGTAATCACTCTCACATTACCCGTCTTATAGCTTTGAAGTAACTTTTCCATAGTCCTCTTTAAGGACAAGTCATTATTTATGGCCGGGAGGATGTGACTCCCCTCCCACCACCCCCCCCCCCCCCAACAAAAAAAATGCGCTTTTCGTATGCCTATTGACACTGACTGGAGATGATTTCCTGTGCCTAAATTAACTAAGTCGTACTCTGCAGCGAAAAGTTACCACCGTAATTGTAAGGAAAATGTGGCGACGTGTCTCGTTTTTGAAGAAAAGGCGAGGTTGAGTTAAAAATGTTCTGTAAAACGCCGATGTTCCCTACACCCTACACCCATCTTGTGTCGAGTCGAGTTTCATATAGTTAGTATGATGAAAGCACCGTTTGTTTGCGTGCCCACAATTAACGCACGACAAAAGAAGCAAAGGAACCAGGAATCAAAGCTTTTATATGGAAAGTTTATTGAAAAAAAAACTACACTGTATGGTATTGACACTGACAGCTTCAAAATCGTGCAAACACTCATATCAGGTGTTTTTAGAAATGTTGACTACTGAAAGTGTCATTTTGTGGCCCAAAAATACTTTTTCCTCCAGTTTGGTCAGAGTTTTTTGTCACCCCCTCCCACCCAGGAAGGGGGCCTAAAAAATTGATGATCCCCATGAGAGGATCCTAAATATCCTTGGCCCCCCCGCCCCGCGGGAGGTTCCTCTCCCCCCCCCTCCCCAGCGATAAATACAGAACAGTTCCTTATGGTACCTCGGGTGCACGGATAGCTGCGAGTACTGGGCGTCAGATTTCATAGGCGTCGAAGTGTATATGTACGGGTTTTCTCCGGTTGTTTCCCGCCTGTTGCACGAGGGTTCTTCCGAGTACTCCGGTTTCCTCCCTCTTGCGGCAAAAAAAAAAATAACCATTTTTATGGTGGTAAAACCTTCCACTTAACATCTGCCCCTTAAAAGCTGTAAGCTTATTGGCCGATAACGTCTATTATTATTATTATTATCACTATTAAAATGCAAAATATTTGGGCTTGACTATTGACATGCATTGGAATTTTAAAAAACATATTACTGAATTAATGAATAAACTTCGAGGTGTTCTCTCTAAACTGTTTCAAGTGAATAATGTCCTAGGTAAAAAAAATAAAAAAATTCTCTATGATGCGTGGGTAGAAAGTCACCTACGATATGGTATTGAAATTTATGGTTTTGCCACTGATTACATAGTAAAAAGATTACAGAAAATCCAAAATAAAATCGTGAAAGTACTCTTTGGAAATAATAATAAAAAAACATCCGTGTTATATCTAGAAAATAAAATTTTAAAAATAAACAAGCTTAGAGATCAGAAAATTATAACAAGGAATTACTTTGATAATACATATAAACATTACAATGATGAGACAAGAATCAGACTTAGGCAAAACAAGCACAGATTTATTATTCCAAAGTGGTACAATAAATATGGTACAAGAAGACGAAATTATTACATACCAAACATTTTTAATAGAATTCCCAATGAATTATTGATATTTAATAATAAAAATGAATTAAAATTGAAATTAAAGGAATTTTTGTTAAATGAAATAATTTGAAATGTGATTTTTTTAGAACCTTAATGTTGAAATGAAATCAATTATTTTGTGTATATTATGTGTATAATGGTTTTATGTGTGTTATTTATTTTGTGTCTTTTTTTGTATGCTCATACAAGTTTTTTATAAACTTCGAGCAATTTGTACGCAATAAATTATTATTATTTTATTTTTATTATTATTATTATTATTACTAAAAGATCTATTGGCAGAGAGTCACTCAGAAATACAGACTGATACAAAATTCTACATCAACCGAATACTGGGCCTCATAGCTTAACTCCTTGGCCGTCGAATTAAAGACTTTCAGACGTTTAAAGGCGTGGCTAGAATAAAATGCGTTTAAAAAGTGCTCTTATTTGGGCAAAAATTAACAAAACTGTAGGCAGTCAAGCTATAGAATTTTCATAAAATTTGAAACAACGATTTAAAACCGGCCTGTACCTATCTTTCATGGTCTGAACAGTGTCACATAGTTAGGGAGATAGGTGAAAAAATCGTGCCTTTTGTCATAAAAGCATGAAAATTGGCAGAAAACCTCCTTGTAATCTATTAATAAAACTTAGGGATGGGGCCACCGGAAATGGGGTTCAGGGTAGCTATGACGCCATTTTTCAAAATGGTGGACTAAAATTGCAGCAGCCACACCAAAAAAGATACGTAAAAGTTAGGCACATAGCATATCACCCTTCATTTCACTTCTAATGGCTCACACATTTCAGAGTAAACGTCACAAAGGACCAATCAGATGATTTATTACATACATATTATATTTTATGCAAGAGCGACTTCGAATAAATTACTTCTGTAAGTAATAAGCAATGCTGAACACTGGTTTCTACTTCAGTCACAGTTACAATGACACAAAGCTCTGCATTTTAAGGCTACCCTTAAACGTTTGCATCTTGACATCATGCAGCCTTTTTTTAATCCACTGTGTAGTAAGTAGTTCATGCAATGACCTTTCTGATTCTGGCAGTGTTGTCCAAAACGGCTTCCATTCTTCAGAGTATGTCCAACCCCAGTCACCAGGCGAAGGGAGGTTTTATACTGCAATCAGTGTCTCTTCTCTATATCTCAATTAGCTCAAATGGCTTTATTCTCTTTAAATGCTTTTCCCATACATATCCTCCTTGGTACACTTCCATTCTTGTGTGTTCCACTAAGGTGGCCTTAGTTGGTGGAGTAGCATCAATACTGCGTCTATTCTTCACAAAACAAGCGTTCGACATGCCTGATCAATATCTTCCTAAATGCTGGTCCTGTCATACAGCAATATGGTTATCATTTCTTGGACATGCACTCGTCTGAGATATCCGAAGGTTCTGCAGAAAGTTCAAGGAACATCTTAGTTGCATCCAACATGAACATTTCCCCCTTGTTGCTAATGATGAAGTAGCATCACATCCTGTGAATGCGTGGAACATCGGTAAATCTCAAGACTTTTCAACGCCAAGTGATACAGCAATTTTATACGCACGAATGTAGCGATACTTTTGGCCTGTACCGAATGCAACATGTACATCGCCTAGCTTAGGCAATGATGCATTGGTCAGTACAAGTACATCTGTATCAACTGTACGCACTAGAATCATTTTAATGCTTTTTTTGCACGGTATCAGCTGTGTGGAGCAATATGCGGGTATCCGCTTCCTCATGGTCATAAGGAGCCATATTGTTACTATCCATTCCCAGGTAGGGCAAAACATCTTTCCCAAAAGTACTTACTACCAGCTTTCCAAACATGGCAAGACAAGTGAATGCTTTGCGTGAAAACTAAATAACTAAGTATTATTTTCGTCAACATGAAGAAACTGTGCCCACTGTGTCGTTGAAGGTCTTAAATGTAGTTTGCTTCAGTTTTTTTATGTTACATACACCATCCAGTATAACTGCAACAGTCTATGGTGTTTCAGGGTGAATACCAAGACAGCTTTCTAGGTAGAGCAACAGCTAAGTCGGATTTCTGTTCAGTTTGTAATCTGTTGCATTGTGATATGGAAGAAGGTGATAATGGATTTTTATGCTTGAAAAACGTTTCTAGATCACCACCACGTGTCTGGCAAGCTATGTACAATCTGGAAAAAAAACTGCAGTCCTTTTGGAAAGACGAGACTCGTAGTTTTGTTTTTGATGCCTTAGGAAGGAATGGTTGAAATGGACGGAATTCATTCTCGGTTACGGGGGTGTATTAAAGGCTTTTTTTCGTTACAGCAGTCATTCCTTCACAAACTATTTGTACTGTCGGTTTCCTTTATCTTCAGTATTGAGTATTGAAGCCACAGCAGTTGAGTCAACAACATGATGTGTATTGATTGATGATTCATCAAGGAATGGGCTGCCCATTTTTTCAGTCACACTGGTTAGTGATTTCACCTGCATTGCAAAGACTGACTTTACGCTTATTGAGTTTTCATGATGATGTGTGTCAAGGTCCCTATCTTCCCTTCGCTTTGCCAACTAGAACTGAATTCGACAATTAATCTGGCAGTTTCAGGTCCAGCCACCATCCATTTTTCGTGGGCTTCTGGGTTCTGGGTCAATTCAACTGCTCCTCCATCCCCTTTAACAGCAGCACTATTCTGCCGACGTTCCTGATCAATAGGCATTGATGAGAATGCTCTCCCGCTCTTACATACTACGAAATAACCATTTTCTAATGCTGCTGCTGTATCTTGGTGTTTTCTTAAGACTGACCAAGTCTCGGATATGCACTGGAGCCCATTTTGCGTAATTGGTATGGTTTAACACAAAGAAACATGGGGTTAGTTTTGTCAAACTCTCTGTGTAAAGATTGCAATTTCCTTCCCATAGTGACCTAATGCACATTAGAAGGATGAGTTCCAACGTATCAGAGATTTACCAGTAACTGAAACAGAGGAGAGTCCCTGCATCTTTGAGTGCACCAGCTGTCATTCTTCCACGTTTTCACCAGAGCCAATAAGTTCTATGTAATTATTGTAAGCCTTCTTCATCAGGCTGCACAAACCGCTAGCAGCTAGACATGATGGGCATGTCTTGTTCTGGTTACGTGGGATGCAATAATTTTAAGAATGATTCGCAGTTCTTGCAGACATAACCTCAGCCTTGACTAAAGCTTGAACCTGTCTGGCCCTTCAAGAATCAAGAGCTACTAATGAAAAAAAGGGACTGAGAGAGGGCTTTGACGTTATACACTCGTCCTTGGTTCTATTTGAAACATATCCCTCCTGATTAATTTGGTAGCATTACAATAGCTTCATCGTCACGATCCTCTGCACACAACCTTTTCATAGCATATCCTATAACCAAATCAAGTGCTAAGACCACATCACGACCTTGTTTGGTTGCTTTCAAGTTCTCAAAATTTGCCAGTATTCCTGTTTTAAAGATTGTACTATGAACGTGGTACTGAATACCTAGCTGTTCAAGGCGATCTGAACACAGTTTTGAGAGATCTGTTTGTTTAAAGACTGGAGTAACCTTCAGTGTCTGTTCTTGCCTCCTCAAGGTTCGACAGTAGTTCTGCAAGGAGACCAAAATCATGATTTATGGTGTCCGTACAGCTACCTGAATCAGCCGATATGTTGTATAAAGCAGCCAAACAACGTGCATGGTACTTCGTGTCCTATGCAACCAGGTCATCTGTACTTAGTTTGCAAGCAGTCTCTCGTCTTAAAGCTCCATGGCACATTTACAAACACGGGCATCAAAGTGGAAGGTTAAAGCGTCATGAAGTCTCTCTGAAGTTGATTGACTGAGGAAAAGACATCTCTTTCCCTGATACTTCATGAGTATTGCTTAAGCGAGTGTACTCTTTGAGGTAATTTCCTCACCAACTAGCTTTCTTCTTAGCTCGTTTAATTAAACTCAATGCAACATGACTTGTGACACTTGGCTCCATGTTCCCGCAGTCTCACAAACACCATCTCTGTCATCGAGCCATCTTATATCTATATTCATGAGCGTAGCTCTTAATTCGTGGAAATGAATTATGTTATCAGCCAAAGTATTACCTCCTCACCCAGGACTAACACCTGTATGGCAGGAATCTGCAGGGCACTTCAGGGATTCATCAGTTTCTTTTCGACACAGTGCACATATTATCTAACTTATTGTCAAGTCAGGCTCACAGTCTACTGAGTATTTTTCAGTGGCTTAACTAAGTTGTGTATTTTTTTTTATCACCATTGTAAGTTCTATACTTTAACTGTAGCCCAGAAAGCAAGGAAATAAATAGTGAGAAGCCCTATAAAAAAATTATAATTGTTACACTATAATTAAGATTTTACTATTATTTTATAATTTTTTAGCACTGCTTTTCCATAAAACAGTTCCCAAGGGTGGGATTTTTGAAATTTTTTGTGGCCCCACCTCTAAATCTTCAATTTAGAATATACAGTGACACCCTACCTAGTTTCATGCTTTTATGACAAAAGGCATGATTCTTCCCTTTTACTGCACGTATCTACCTAACTAACAAGGGAAATTTATCTCTGCCCGATTCGCTCAGCGTAATGTAGGCTGCACGGAAGTGTTGGCTGCGTGTAGCTAAAAACCCTTCACCACCCTCTTGGCATTTTGACACACGACTGAAGGTACTTATTTTACTTGGCTGATAAAGACGGTGTCAGGATAAGAATGGTTAAAAATAAGCTCACAGTATGTTCGGTTTTAGAATAATGACCTCCACTTTTCAAAAGTTTTTTTTCTTTTTTTTTCAAAAACTTGGTTGAAAATGTTCCAGCTGTGTCCTTGGAAATGAAACACAGTGCGTATACTTCGGAAATAAATCTTCGGATTAAAGGAGAAATTCTGGCAATTTATAATTGTGGCCATTTTGAACCCCCCAAGTGTTTAAAACGAAGTTTAAATTTATGGTTTTACATTTCTGAGGGTGTATTTCAAAAACAGTTCCGAGGCAACGCTGTTAACTGTCACTTCGGTGGTTTTTCGACCAGCGTGATACTATGGAATTTGTCCTTTCTCTTGTTAGGGGGTGCATGATTGGCACAGGTTTCAGCTGATTCGATACCTGACCAAGGTGTTTTACCGATACCATATCTAACCGATCTCCGATGCCTGTTTGACACGCTGCCCCTATTAAAATAAGTTGAGGACGGAAAAGCCAAGGGCTCAATAAGAGTTAAATAAATACAGATGCAAACCTATTTACGTTGCCTTTTCGACTTATATGTCAGACAACCTGAGCGGGGAACCCAACCCGGCTGAGTGGTAGGACCTCGGCTTTTGGTTTCGTAGGTTGTGGGTTCGATTCCCCGCTCAGGCAGTCTGACGTCCAAATGGCAACGTAAATGGGTTTGCATCTGTATTTAATTAAAATGAGTTTTGTCGGTTATAGTTTTAAAAAATATGGGTTTTTTTTTTAAAACAATATTATTTAAATCAATAGTATATCATTAAAAAGCCGGCTAGGAAATCCGACTGAAATTATGACGCAAACCGCATTTCTTTATCTCGCCTGGTTCCGAAGTTACTATTGAACATTCTAGTTTAATAGAGATTTACTATGTTGCGCCAGACTAAAACGCATTTGCGTTAGAGAATTGTATTTTTGCGGCCAATCCTCTCTTTATATCGATAATAGCGACCAATGTCAAGTCAATGTAGATTTCAATATCGGTCAATATGTAATGCAATCACTTTTAAAACTTGTTTTAATATAAGTGATATTGAAATTGGACAGTTAAAGTGGCACTGTCACCGACTAAAAACCGTTCGCAAAAACCCTGGTGCCATCTAGCAGCAATGATATTGTTAACCTACACGGCTTGCTCCCAGGTGCACGAGGACGTACCAAATTTTCACTCCATAATTAAGGAGGTTCTTGGAGAGTTTGTTTCGTTAAAAGAAATGCCATTGTGCATTTCTTCACTTAATGCAACCAAGTGCTAGATAGTGCTAAATAGCGCTAGTTGCCATATTCTACAAACTTTCATTCCGTGCCGTTTTAAGTTAAGTGATCAATATGCTGTAAATCCTCTTATTTGTGGCTGGGTCCTCAATTGTAGCCGGGTGTTTTGTCAATCACAAATTAGTAGTAGCTGTTCTCTAGTTGTAGCCGGGTGTTTTGTCAATCACAAATTAGTAGCTGT